>ML769581.1:27730-101575 GCA_009733575.1 Gymnopus androsaceus JB14
GTGGAAACTGGAGAGATAGGCCAAAGAACAGTGAAGTGGCATCCTCATCCATGATTGAGGAGGAGTACCAGAGTCATCATGGGCAGCAAACGAAATTCCCTGCTAAGCATGGGATCTTGTTTTTGACTCCGTATCCACTTGCTCTCTCGCAGTACCCACTTTACCGTATGGACAGTAGCCACACATATTCACGCAGTAGCCACTTGCCCGATATATCGTTTGTGCTTAGGACTGTATATAAGCTTAAGTACCGCACCCTGTAATAACACCGTTATCCCCCATCGATCTGTGTGATCATTACTACTAAGTCCTGTGTGGACTTATTGCTGCTACTTCCTATTTAGGAACGTAACTCTAATAATCAGTCATTGCCAAAGTAGTCTTACTCAGCCTCAGTAGTATCTTAGTAAGTGGCTTTATGGACAACATCATAGGTCATGCATATAGGACATACTAGAGGGATACTACCATATATGTAATGAATACAGTACTACAGTATATAAGGACCCCAGTAATACTGCTAATGATAACAACTTCTACTAGCCTTTTACCTCTCTCTATCTGCTCTACAAGCTTAACCACTTGGTGAGTGCTAGTCACTGTGCTTCCTAGCTTATATGCTGCACATCTTATTGGTCACACAAGAAGTTACCTGTAAGTGCAACTGTAAGTTTGCAGTAATTAATAGCACTGGGGGTGAGAATAGAGGAGAGTTACAGGAAACTTACAAGGAAGTGTTTCACAATGTAAGTAATATCAGTGTAAGAGGGGTAGAAAATGGTAAATGAACATGGTAGGCTGATACAAGTGAGATAAGGATAGGATTCATTGCAACTGACAAATAGATTTCAGTATAAGTTTGAAAGGATAATAGGTTGATGATAGGGAAAGTAACAAAAAGTGTACAGCCTCAGGAAAAGTTTTTGTGATTTTTATGTTCTGAGAGTGAACAGTAATTATGTATAGTGAACAGAGAGTGGGGAACAAAAAGGTTGTTTGTCACATTGAAAGATTCAATATAGAGTGAATACTTATACACTACCTCAGTAATTATGTGCATTTAAAGGTATCTGACATGGATTTAAAATTAAGATGAAGAAAGTCACAAACACAAGCTACAGCACTTGAGACAGAACAAGTCACAAGCCATAGTGCTTGAGATGGAGCTAGTCACAAGCTATAGCACCCAGCCCGCTGGGAAGATGGGTGTTGGTCAGTACTCTTAGTGCAGTAGATTCCTCTTGGAGAAAGCCATGTAATACACTTCCTTCTTCCTTCCTTCCTTCCTTCCTTCCTTGCTAGCATTCCAACTCTCCAGCCTCAGCAGAAGGATCATATCTGATCCATATTCTCAAACACATTGAAATTAGGCTACTAGGCTCAAGCTTCGCTCTCATGTTCCTTGAACTTGAAGAATGTAGTAGTATATGAAGTATGTCCTTTGAGATCTCGACAGTGTTAATTTATTGTTGCTCCATCAATTTTTCATGAATAAGATAGGCGGTGGCTAGAGAGTAGGATAAGGCTCAGAAGTAGTCTGAGTCCCAGAATAGAGTGCCCTTTGAGATCCCGACAGTGTTAATTTATTGTTGCTCCATCAATTTTTCATGAATAAGATTGGCGGTGGCTAGAGAGTAGGATAAGGCTCAGAGGTAGTCTGAGTCCCAGAATAGAGTATCTAAATATTATCTCCACTAAAATATATCTTTCAGGTTTGACTGGGCAACGGCCTGCAGCTCAGGAAGGACTGGCTAGTAATTGAAGTTTGTTTGTTCTTGCACAATCGACAAGCATAGATAGGAAACCGAACTTAGCAACCAAAAAGCCTTATTAAATTCACAGTACTCTACAACACGGAAGAACTTGCAGCTAGATCAAGCCTTTTCAAGTTGATGCGGCCAACCGATCAATATATGCTATATACTGAGTCCAGACTGTTGCCATGCTGTGGACGGCGGGTTTGAATTTGGCCTAGAAAAGGAGAGAAATGTCAGACCAGGACATATTCAAAAGTGAACACACAACGCACCGCTGCATCAGTTGCTTCCTTAGCCTTAGCTGGCTGCTTTTTCTTAGCGGCAGCCTCCGCGTCCGTAACAATCTTGTGCATTTCGGTGTCGAGCTTAGACGCCAGAGTGGGGGCCATTGCCTTCACGGGACCAGAATTCACATATTGCTTGAGGTAACCCCAGATGATCTGTTTGTCGTGATCATGCGGCAGTAATGGGGCTTGTGAAGTCCCTCCACCAGTTCTGAACTTCATGGTGGCTGCATTTTTCTGTACATTGACTTTATGAACAAAGACAGCGTTAATAAAGGGAGGAAGGTATTCTGACCTGCTGGTTCCAGGACTTAGGAATGGGATAGAAGTTCGTCTGCTGGTTGATCATCCCCTTCAGATCTTCGAGGTATTTCTCCAACGACACGCCGGTAAGTTCCGCCAGCTCCTTCATAGCGTCGCAGAATCCGTTGGACTCGGCAGAAAATTTCAGAAGCTGTAGCTCCACGGCGTGGTCTGTCAACCTGTAAGCGAGAAACTCGATACATTCAGGTAAGTCACTGACCACACTCAGTCTCCTCCTTCGCGAATTCGTTTTCGCTATCGGAGGAGGCTCCTTGCGAGCTGCCGGGCTTGAAGGACGAACCTTGTGAGTTTCCTTTAGAATCTTGCGATTCATGCGAACTCGAGTGTTCTGAATCCGACCCCGAGCGCTCTAACAGTGCACGCTGTAACGTCAAAACCAACATTAGCACTAAGCAAACAACTGAAGCCGATGGTGCGTACCTTTCCAAGGTGAACTGGATTTTTTCTGCCAGCACAATTCGCAGTGAGACGGATGGAAACGCCACAAACTGTGGTCGTTTCACGGGCATACAGCTGGAAAATTGGGTACAATTAGTAAATCCATTTGGAATAGAACAAAGATTGGCCTTACCTGTCCGCGCTCAGCTAAAGCAACGCCACGAGAAGTGGGTGCAGCGATGGTTGGTGCGACACACATGGCCATAACTGCAACGAGGGCAGCAAAGAAAGCTTGAGAACGCATGACGGGAGTTGAATACAGCTAAAATGACGGGAGTTGGATAAAGCGAGCTGGATATCAGAGAAGATAAGTCGGATAGCGAGGGGTAGAGTATAAGACAAAAGGATTTGGATAGCAGGAGTTAGGCCGACCAGCAGCTCAACGAACACCAGGTTGGGGTCATATCGACGTATCTAGACCGTATTTATACCCAGTTTGAACCCTCTGTAAGCCCAGAGAGCATACTCGGAACTTCTGGACTTCTGTCAGACCTGATACACTCTGTATAAATTGAGGTTTCCGCTATTGTATTGAGATAGATGGCTTTGCATTGCTCTTGGTAACTCTTCAGTATCAGTCACTTGATTTTAATGTGCGAAACGCTTTCATGTATTCAAAAGGCGTAGGCCGCTGTCAGTGATAGGAGCGAGGTTTGCATTTGATTCAAACAAGCTAAATGAGCCACGAAAATCCCTCGGGAGGCTTGAGATCTCAGGTCCCTATGTAGGCTAGTGAGGATGATAATTCTTTAAAATTTACCAATGAGGGGAATAGGCATTCTAATACAGGACAACTTGGGCGACTTTTCGTCCGTACCAGCCGCAAGGCTCGTTGCTGCTGTCATTATCAAGAATGCTTTGTAGGCGGTGTCGTATTATATAGCGTTCGTAGCATCGGTAACGTAGACAAGAACAATAGAGCTTGGCATACAGGGGAGATCCCACGGGTTTCACGGGAGCTTTGGACCGACAAATCGTTGAACTTCCGGATACGTGTGAGGCTGCACCGGAAGTCTTGATTTTGAGTGGATGAACGGTTACGAGCTATGAGTCGTTAATACCACCAAGACGCTACCACAAGATTCCAAAGAAAGAGTGTAATTTGCATACCAGGTACTGTATCATTGATAGTATCAAGGTTTAAGAAAGCATGGACGCTCAAGCGACCGTGTGAGGCACAGGCGGCCAATGCGCAACGCAAATGACATTACTGGTTGTAAGTACCTTTAGAAGATTCCCTATGTAGAATCCCCTCGTAAATATTCCATAGTATTCTATGCAAAATTAATACTCAGAACTTGGAAATGCTCGATCGCTTGCGACTTGTATCATTGTTTGCGATGTTACGCTTTGACATGCATACAAAGCTTCGCGCTAATTCTACCCAAGTTATAACCTGGCTCAAACCTAGCTGCATAAAAATTCTCCAGAGAAACGATGGAAGGGTTATGCGTAGCCTCAGGCCGTCACTGGGAAGATGAATGTTATATTGTAAACTTGTAAACATGTCCAGAAACATAATCAAGAACTCCGAATATATACTGTAGATCCCGATGTGTACGGAGGAAATCCGGGGTGGCTGTAATATAAACATGCGGAGAACTCATCCTTTGAGGTCAGATTTGGATTTGGCCACCGGTAAGAGTTAAGTATCTCCAAGTTAGTCCTAATAGTGGTAATGTCGATATGTACTAGGAGGATACGAGGCCTAATAAGTTTTCATGTAGAAATAAACATGGGAACCGGTCGAGTAGGTCAAGGTCACGGAGGACGTAGAACTCGCCCCGATCCTGCCGGTGAGAACTCGAACGGTCGAACCCACATGTACACGCATGAGGAACCTTCAGGGAACCTTTTTCATGAATTTTTTTCTTGGCGCTGAAGAGGCTTTCGGTTTCACCCGGCTGGTTTCGTATCGTATCGTCTAGTGCTGAGTTCTTCAAATAAAAGCCTTCTTTTTGATTCTTCAGGTTGAAATCGGTTGAGTGAGTTGCAGGAGGTTGCAGGAATCCAGCAAGAATCCAGCGTTAGATGCTTAGGTTCGTTCCAGACTACATACTACATCTTGCATCTTTGTTCAAATAATAATGACAGAATAATGAGGACCGCGGAGCGGGAGTCGGGGACCGTGTGAACCAAAGCTATCTGCCATTGAATGACGAAACAACTTCCGGAGGTTACATATAGTCTATTGAATTTGTAAAAGCCTATGTGCGCTAACCTATATGCGCTTACCATTTGCAATGTCGGTTTTCTGTGTTGTACTAGGCCCAAAAGGTTCATGATATCATCACACTAGTAACAAGTTAGTATAAAACAACATGTCGCCCGCATACAGTCCCATAGTTTGCTGGTCGAGCTCTTCTCTCAATCTTTGCTGGTCAAAGATAACAGTCGCATCATCTTCATCCACCGGCTTCCCTACCGCTCAATTGATCTACATATCACTTCAGCCATGCGTCTCAGCTTCTCCACCGCTTCCCTTGTTCTCGGTTTGGTTTCTGTAGTGTGTGCGGCACCTCAACCTGTGAGTTTCCATCTATATATTCGATTTATATTGGCTGATCCCCGCAGTTTCAACGGGATTCCCAAGTCTTCGAGGCTAGGGGGCTGGAAATGCTCTATGCTCGTGACCCTGTTGTTAAGGTCCATGCCAAAGAATTTGCCCCAGGCCGTAAATCAGGCAATAACCAATGGGTTAAATCAGAGGGTGCCAATGAAGTCCAAAAAATCATACAAGCTGCCACTGAATGTTTGGGACTTCCCGCCGGACGACGTTGGAGCATAGCATGGGATGGAGCCCTCGACATTGTTAAGGTTATGAATGAACACGAAGAATTTCACTGGCCTGATGTTCCTTTTTCGGGCGCGCCAGCATGTGGTGGAGGTACATGTATCGTCAAAATTGACGAGAAGAAGATTCTTCTTGAGTCAACTAAAGAAGAGCTATATCCAACTCGTCAGTACTTTTTGCGACGTCTATTTCTCAATTCGTCTCATCACTTTTTTTTTGCTCAGCCGTCAATGGTAAAAAGTGTCCACCGCCGGCTGTCGACCAAAGTGCTCCTGAGAAACCGGCGTCGAAGGTGCATTTCTAGGTATCAAAGGGATTGCGCGTTTATGTGTACTTTTCGTTCGTGCCTACTTGAACGACTTATCACTTTTTCCCTCAATATATTCTGGATGCGACTGAAGTCACCGAAGCTGAGAGATTAGAATCTAAGAATTGCGATACGTGGATTGAAGTATTCGTTCTCGAACACTGTCTTCCTCCAACGCCACGCGTTTATCTTGCGTCCAGTTGGAATCTTGAGCAGATACCAGAAGATATCCTGTCGTCTTGTTGAACGATCTTATAGATCAATGGAACCCGAACTTGGCTGAGATCTTCCTTCCTGTACGACGGCTTTGGTACAGCACATTCGCAAGCTACGAAGTACAACAGTCATCGCTGAACAGCGTAAGCCCATTCAGGAGTCTCCGACGAAATGAAACAGCATCTAAGCAGCAGCGAATACGGCTAGGAGGCTCATCGATGTCCCTCCATACTGCGACAGTGCATCCACAATGAGGGGGTTACGAAGCCCCATTCGATAGCTTGTCCACATTCACGTTGAATTTGCTCAAGTTAAGGAAAAAGAATCCCAGGGAGAACCATAGGCAGTGAACGAACGGAGCTTCTAGGCAGACATGCCAGCACGGGTCTTTCCCTCACGCACGAGAGTTTATTGCAGCGGGAATGAAGACGACAGTAAATATTTCTGAAGGGTGAATGTTCTATGGACAATGCTTTACAATGCGATAAAAAAGTCCAATCGCTCAGGAACAGCGAGTCCGTCAGATAAGACGAACTCTGAGACCCGAGAGAGGGTACCAGAGTGGCATTCTCGATCATAGATAAAATATATTTCGCGTCGACGTATTTTAATCACTGAGCTGTATTCAAAGTCGAGTCCATCTTTTTGAGAGAGTTTCATGGTCGACTGACAGTGGCGTTTCTCGGAGGATGTACATGCACGAATATTCCCCGGAAGCGAAGCAATTCGCAGCGCGATACTGGTCATCGGGATGAGGGATGCGCCAAACTGCTAGCGTTGGGAACATCACATTAGTTGAAGGGATATGCTGACTGGTTATCAGAAGGATATAGTAGACGCGGTCATCGGTTACCTGGGGTGAGATATTAGAGTCGGATAGACGGGATTTCTGCATGCAGAAATTGAACATACGCACTACTTGAACCCATGGCCACCGATTCCCGTCCCAGCTCTGGTATTTGAAACCGTCGTCTGCGCATGCCCGAAATGTTGGAAAGAAAGAATATGGAAGAGGACACTGGAATCTCTGATCTGTCCTTGCAACTGAACGAAATGTGCTCCATGTTCAGTTCGGGGTGGTACCTAGAAGTTGATATTGCGGAAAGAGCTCCATTGTCGGCGCCAGTGACTCGAAGGAAGTCAAAGGGGTACGCTAGCGGTAGTTGTTTAGGATCAGGATGAGAGAGGTCGTGCTTGACTAAAGGAAACAACGCTTATTGTATGACAGGTACCAAGAAGCGGCCCGTGACCCGCTCAGTGGTTCTGCCGTGTCTCTCACGTCGTTGAGCATTCGTTCACGCGTCCTTAACCCAAATTTTGTACAATATCAAACTCTTAATCTCTGATTATCGACTTTATTCGCCAAAAATGAACCGTCCCGGTCCTTTTCCCTCTCCATTATCGGTCCAGAATACACTTCATTCTAAGCCCTACTTTTATGACTATAGGTTATCCACAGTATCAGCCCCCACAGCCTGCACCCTGTACATCCTCATCGCAACAGACATTGCACTGGAATATGTCGAATCTCACAACAAATCAGACCAAAAACTTCAACACCAAATTGTAATAGAGAGAAATTCAATGATATGTTTTGAGTCAGCGCGTTGACGAACTGGGAAGAGCTTTGCCGTCGAACCGAAAGTGCTGCCGAGCTTTCTTCGGAACATCCGACGGAAAGTTTCGACGCGTCCGACACGCCACCGTTCTTTCCCTTCAAGGGCCACGTTGAACCTTGGTTGAAGCATATAAGGTCTCTACCAAAGTTCTACGTACCCAGCTTATTTTGCCCAGCTCCTCATGTCTACCACATTCACCGATTCCCGAAGGGTCAGCGCTTCCGGCTCGTGTTTGCCACTTCTTACTAACAGGTGTACTGCAGTTTGCCATATGTCGGCGCCGCCCTTCTATCTACAGTCTTTCTCATTACTGGCCAAACAATCATCGTCGGTGCGCGCCGGAAAGCAGCAGGGATCAAATATCCCCAGCTGTACGCAGAAAAGGCCGAAGTCGAAAAATCTTTTGACGCTTTGAGGTTCAATTGTGCTCAACGTGCGTCCATCTGTACATGTTACTTGGAACATATTTACTGATATTAATTTCCAGGTGCTCATCAGAACACAATGGAGTTTATTCCACTTCTGTATCTAACGTGTGTTGTTTCAGCTAAGCTCCGAGTCCGCGAATCTCATTTATACGTTCGAATTTCCAGAACTTGCCTTACCGCTACCAAGCTCCCCATTGTTGCTGCTTCATTATGTGGAACATGGGTGCTTGCAAGAGTGTTTTATACACGGGGGTACGTGACAGGGAAGCCCGAAAAGGTACTTACTTGGATTTTATTCGGCCACCGTCAATATCTCATCGATTATGTACAGCGGGGGCTGGGAGCAAGGACCGGCATACTAGCTCTGTTTGGTGAGTACTGTCAATTATTAGATACAACGCTTGAGTAACATACCTTTTTCAAGGCCTGCTTGGAGCTGCTACATATGTGGTCGGGAGTGCGGTTAAGGGACAACTTGGTTTCTGAGGCCGTACAGATAAATCATGGCGCTCGAAGAAGGATGTTAATCTATTTGAGACGGTGTAATTATCAATTTGCTTCTCATTAAAAATTCAGATACCAAATAGAGAGAGAAATTCAACAGTAATGAGAGAGGCTTGAACAAGTGAATCGAGGACCAAGTACTTCAGCGATTAGCATTAAATTGCCTACTTTACGGTATTACTATCTATAGTCAAAAACCCACCGGTCTCAGTCAGTCTGATGTGATGATGTAACTTCAAACTTCGAGCCTAACCACCATGAACCCAAACAGTTGGTGCACTCCTCTTCGCGAACCTCCCATCGGGTCACCTTAGTTTCTTCAATCATCCACAGTCTGCTCAGTCTGATTCCTTGAGGAGGGTCGATCCAAAGATAGTTTTCAAACAGTTACATTTGCTTTCAAGTGGCAATCGACTAACCTAAGTCAATGTCTAATACTGTTACGGTCGAAGTTCCTTCGTTGGACAAGCTGACCGATGAAGGACATCCAATGTCAGTCAGATTCTTTCAAGTTTCCCTACTGTTTACAATGTACAATTCCAGCACGACGGGCTTCACTGCGGAGTTCCTCCGAGTAGCAAAGGATGCGGCGATCGCGCCCTACACGATGCGGCTCGTTCGTGAGGTATACAAGACTATCCTGGGCTTGATTGAAGATTATTTCGACCAAAGTGGACTTCGTAGACGTGATATCAGTGGTGGCTGCATCGTTTTGGGCCACCCGGGAATTGGCATGAGTGTTTTCCTCTGGTAGTAGTACACCTTGATCAAACGCGTCATCCGTGGATTAAATACAGATGCAAATCTACTTTAGATAGCTCACTGAATTCGTGAACAGCGCCTGCATTGCTTGCTTACTTTTCTCAAGTCTAAAATGACAAATGCACGCGCAGTTGTTTGGAAAATGTTGTTTCACACCTATCTAAAGTAGATTTGCATCTGTGTTTATAGTCCATTGGAGGTATTCTACTGCTCAGAAAACTTTCAAATAAAATTATCACTGAAATCTCTCAACGGTAGTGTAATTTACGTTGAAAAATAAACATGCTCAGATCTTTGAGATCTTTAGCACTGCACCTCATGCTCAACTAGATGATTATGATGCACTTTATTAAAAGACAATAGCTACAGTATTTACTGAGATATGACTGAAAAGTGCTGAAGGCTCGAAGCGCGAAAAACAGTCCGTGAGAGTGAAATTTCAGACCAACTAATATGATAACAGCAATAATACATTATACTGCGCGAAGATTTCCGAATGAGCATTATGAACCTCGTTCTAACGACAATCAGGTTCGCGGGTTATTGTTCCAAGTTCTACAGTTCGCTGGAAAAACTGTTGAATATCGTAGACTCAGATGCTCAAAGGATACTACTTACTATAGGGTATAGGTTACTCGGCCACCCCCTACCACTCGGCCATTCGCAGAATATAGGTCGTAATATCTGCGTGGGTGCTCTTTAATGAATCGCAAGTTGTTGCGTACCTTCAGGGCGTGCTCGGGAAACAGTTGGGCGCGTGGAGAGTTGCCGTGAGTGACGGCATCGATTGATCTGTGGGAGGAAGTCGGGTAATTCGGCGATTTCCTTATTTGGGTGGCTGTGCTGCCGACCCGGAACTTAAATGGTCGTGAACGCCGCATGAACAGCAGTGTTCATCGACTGAGGCATATTCTACCAATGTTTCCAGATAAGAGCTTTTGTATGCACCATGAAAATTGTCTTCATTGACCCTAAATCCCTCTACCTGAACCAAGTGGCCGAGTAACCTCTGTTTTGCAAATTTGGACATCCTGCCGGAAATTACATCTAGTTCAACAAAAAATGGACATGCTGCCTTCACTAAGGGCTCAAAATGTTTGCAAGACCCATCGCCATCATATGAGATACCAGGTTTGGTAGGAGCTCCTCCTTGTATTGAGAGATAATTAAAATGGCCTTAAGTGGCCGAGTAACCTATACCCTATAGTACTAGTATACATATTGTCAAAACGGAAAATATCAAATCGCCTCAACTACTTCATTTTGTATGACTTCCTGAGTCTAATAAATTGAATGGATCAAGTCCGGGCTACTCAAAATAACCTAAGCAGTCCGTATGCACCGAGAAAAACAAAAGGATTAGTAGCAGTAATGAACGAACTGGGGAACGAAAAAAAAATCCAATGTGACTTTGTATGAATACAATCTTCAAAAGAAGAATAACCAAAGCAAAAAAAAAAGCACGAGAGCACAGGAAACACGAGCGGCACGACTCCGCACGAGTGATAACGTATCTAGGAGAATAAAGTCATATCATACCAAAATCGTGCAAGTAAGGACACGAAACCGTGACCCACACATAATCCCTTAACGGGATAACGGCGTAACATTCTCCTTCCCCTCCCCTCCCCCACCCAGAATCCCTACACTCGACGCAAACCTCACCGTTCCCGCCGTTCCGGGCTTGCCCGATTTCTCCATCCGAGCACTAAGACTCGTCATCCCCCCAGCAACACTCGGTACTCGTCCTCCTCCCACTCCAAGTCCTCCTGCTCCCATGGCCGAACCCTCCTTCACACCCAACATCGCCTCCACTTCCGCCTCCTCATACTCAAAACTAACATCCCCCAACCCAGATCCAGATCCACAAGAAGAAACTACCCAGGCTTCCTTGAAATCCGGCGTCGGGAGGTCAAGCAGACGCGGAATGTCGCCGGCGGTGCCCACTCCGTGAGGAGTATGAGGAATCCGGAAAGGACTGTCAATATCGTATGATTCGCGGAATCGACTCGATGATTCCTTGGCAGATTCGGATTTGGCCTGGGGGGAAGAGGGACCGGATATTGATGATGAGGAAGCACCAGAGGCGACAGAGGTAAGAGATGTAGACGTGGATGTGAACCTCGATAATGACGCTGACGTCGACACTGACGAGGAATCGGACAAGGTCGAAGACGAAGAGACCGAAGAAGGGAAGAGCGATTGATGGCGAAGGGAACTCTCTCCGAGTCCAGATCCTGCATACCCATACGCAAAACTACTCCTCCTCCTCCCAGCACCAGCACCAGCACCAAACGCCATCCCCTGACCAACAGGAGGCGCAAAACTACTCCTCCTCCTTCCCGCTGGAGACGCCATCGGCGAACTCGCACCGGAGAAGGCCCCCATCCCCATCCCCAACTCATCAAACCTCTCCACAAACTTCCTCAACACCCTCCTCTCATCCTCCAACGTCACCCTAGCCCTCTTCTCCTTCTCAAGCTGCTTAACCAACTCTTCCGCCCATCTTTCTTTCTCATTTAGCTTTGCCTTTAAATCCTTCTCCGTTACGGTCGCCGCCTGACTATGGTTAGATTCAAGGACCCTGACCCTACTCTCCGATTGCGCCAATGCGTTTTCGAGGAAGGTGATTCGGAGCTGCTTCTGTTCGAGCTTTTGAGTCGATTCGCCGAGCTTTTCATCTAGGTTGTCATAGTTCATGCTGTTGTAGGTGTGATGTTCTTCCAAGGCACGGATGCGCCGAGCTTGGTCTTCGATGATCTTGTCTTTGTCGGTTTCGGTGTCGGTGTCGGCACTCGCATCCACTGGCGTTTCTGCAGCAGCAGCCTGAGCCAGTGCAGCTTCTAGCGAGAGAATCTGTGTTGCTTGGGAGGAGAGCTGGAGGCGGGCAGTGAGGAGCGCTTGTTGGAGCTGTGCAAAGTGTAAATCATTGGTTTCCATCTCATAACCCTCGGATTCACCATACCTGATACGAATCCATACTAAAATCAACCCCAACATCGGCCCCAGAGCCAGAGCTAGAGGCAGCTTTACTCGGACTAACAGGCCTCGTCTCTTCCCCCTCCCCCACCTCCCCACTATCTGTCAAACTAACAGTCTGCGAGTTCAAGATCAACTTGGTCAACTGCGCAATCCTCGCTTGAAGGTCCTTCATCGCCTGGGACTCGTCGACTTTTTCTTGCGCCGACATTCTTGGTTTCGGCCTCCTGCTTGTTTGCTCGTTCGAAGAGAATCCACCGATACTCTCCCTCTCCCTCTCCTCCAACCTCTTCCGCAGCTCCCCAATCTCCTTCTCGTACCTCTCAATCAACGCATCTCTATCAAGCACTTCGACGCTTCTGGGCTTGGAGTTTGACGCCCTTGACGCGTTTAGCGAAGAGGAGAGTCGAGGTGCTTTCTGCTACAGCGCCTGTGGAGGGAAGAGATAGAAGTGACGATTAGATACTTATATGGAAGGAAAAATGCAAAACGCACCAGCGTCAGGGTTGATAGTGCAAACAACACTGATTCGTGCGTTTCCGGATAACGAAGGCGCGAGGAGACGGGTTAGTTTGGAGTCTCGGAAGGGGATGTGGTCGCTGAGCATGAATTAGAATCTAGAAAAGATAAGACGACAGAGAAACGCACTTTTTGCCTTTGGCAGCGTTGTCGGAGAGTTTACCAATGACGGTGCCGAGTGTGAGCAGACTAAACTCATGGTCAGTACATGAGCGAGTGAAAGCGACGTCACGTACCTCTTATTAATATACTGTCCCTCTCTCGTACGCTCTTTATCTGACGTGGCTTTCTCGGAGCCTGCGAGGTCGATGAGACTCTGTTATCGACTGAATCAAAATCGCGAGTTGAATGAAGATAGTGTGAGTGTACCCACTAAAACACTCGTCTGAACACTCTTTCCACCTCGAGACTGGAGCCGGGGTCCACCGTGGTTAGGATTGGCACCAGGAGTTTGTCTGCCACTGGGTGTTGCACGTCCGCTAGGTGACCTCTCGACTCGTATCCGCTCGCTCTCGACTCTCAATGACCAGCCTAAAAACGGAATGACTCCTACTACTCCTCTCATTCCAATCGGTACAGGCTGTTCTCCTATGACTCTCTCCCCTCTTCAATACGTCCCTGACACCCTTGATGGACGTGACGACTTCTTCTCGAAGTGGTGTGAGGATTACATCTCCTCCGGATCCACCATGAAGTTCGACCTTATTGGGTGCACCAGGCGGGGCCAACAGGTCGTGTATCTGTTCGTTGTAGATTTCAAGATAGGAACAACGCAGGAGATACTCCCTTGTTTCCTCTCTCCGGATATAGCCAAATACCTGTTTCATCGCTCTGGGTATAATGCCTGGCTCTTCGTCTGTTCCTGACAGAGTATAAGTCTTTCCTGAAGCTGTCTGACCGTATGCGAAAATGACAGAATTGAAGCCTTCGACGGCAGCGATGACATGGGATTTGGCGACGGTGGTGAAGATAGGTTTATTGGGGGTACCGGTGAGAACAGCGTCGAATGTAAAGGAGGTGGCTTTGCCGTGGGATAGAGATGGATCGAGAGAGATGCTGTTGGTGTTAACGGAAGGAATCCAAGCAGATTTAGTGTTTTCGCCAGGCCTCAGTCGAACAGAAACCATGACTTTATCCTGCTTTCCGTGATCAGCCTGCATCGTCTTCAGCCAAGCCTCATCCATCTCTCCTAAAGATACATCCGCCGGCTCGACTGTTTGGAAATCAACGAGTACTTGTTCTGGATCTACATTGGAGACATCCATCTCACTTGTAGCTCGCATTAATGAAGCATCTCTCGGTGTGCCTGGTGTCGTTGGTCGCCCACTGTCACTCTTTGTAGGCGAACTAGGGCGTGAGCCGGGGACTGGCGCCAGCGTAATCACATTCGGCGCCTTGCTTCGTCTCTTTACATCGCTGGATATCGGTGCTTTATATTTGTGTGTCGATGCTAGGAGTGTGTTGGGTGTTACTGTCGCCCGAGTAAGTCGTTCCATGGACGTCGTAGTAGACGTGGGTCGTTTCGGCGTAAATGGCGCTGGTCGAGTGAGCTTTGACGACGACATGAGGTAGAATGAGGTAGAAATTAGAATAAACGAGTTCAACGTTCCGTCTCGTGACCGTTCTAGGTATTGGCGCTTATTGCGCGCGTCTGTCCAACAGACCAATATAATGCGAGCAAACTTTCTGGAATGTCAACTGGGATACTTGGCATTGACCGACATGCTTATTCATGACTGGAGTCTAGCTCGAGTCTCGAGAATTTCGTGGAGTTGGCATTAAACCATGCCACACATCCTCGTATGATGTATCAGGAATGCAGTTACTGGTACTGGATGCGCCGATCCTTTCACTTAACCGGTTTCCTGGTCTTCTGCCTGGGCAAGTATAGATTTCCGTTTGTTTTCCTCTTCTTTCTTCCATTTATCATCGTGCTTCGCCTCGGATTCCTTTTTTTACATCTTCATTTCTGGCTTTGGAAGGACGGCGTTCAGCTTAGTGGACCGTGGTCAACTCTCTTTTTTTACCGACTTTGAAAGGGCAGCGGTTAATGGTGCAATTTTCGATGCTCACTGTAACGATGCTTTGCAGCTTTTGGAAAAACGATTGTCCGCATACATTCTCTTTTGCGAATTCGAACAACTTTCAATGGCAAATGATCTAGCATTCATTGAGCATTCACTGATGCAAGCTCTTTTTGTTTTCAAGTGTTTTTGTTCTTACGGTTGAGTTCACTGTATCTCTGTTGAACTGTTCAATACCCATTCACTTACGCTTTCCCCTCTCAGCTTCGAATCCTTTTGCTAACTGGCGATGGCGGCCCAAGTTTGTTGATCTTGAAGAAGATATAATGACGGCGAGTTTTCGCTGTAGGATGCCAGTGACTAGATGACTGTTTATAGCATTTCGACTAACACATCAAGCTTGTTGGTTTACGCGGTTTGTTTGGTAGGGATCTTGCAGCTGTGCTCGTCGGACTGTCGAGGACTGCATAAGTAAGTGGATTAATGGATGTACATCATGATATACGAATCAGACCAGGCTATAAGTAATATACGTGAATTATAATCTCAATAATTGGTACAATATGTACTAACACGCGAGACTAAAGCTCTAGTTAGCAATAGCTTTGGTCAGTCCAACAATCCTCATTTCGTGTGCCATCAAGACCGCCGTAATGTTATCAGCACATCTTCAATGCTCTCCATATATTCAGCCCAATCCCCTTCACTATATGAACAAGTTAGTCAGGACTTGCGTTAGAAATAATACAATATTCACAGTGTGTTTATATCATCTGACGTGGCGGCTGTTACATGCCCAGGCGACCAATCCATGGGTTGTTGTGTGCTTTCCATTCTCGTATGGGAGGCTGAACGTTAGATATCAGATACCATGTTCTCAAGCCGAACAGCCTAACATCACCTTGGAAGGGTGCGCGCACATACTGCGACTCTGTGATATCTACTGAAGATAGATCGAAAGGAAGCACCTCTGATTCCATATATCTATTTGGAGTGGAAGATGTCGGGAATTGAGTCCGAGTCCATTCTCCGCTGGTGAACCATATTCTTGAGTCGAAGTAGTATCCCAGAATTGACTCAGTTGTCCAAATGAAACAAGATTGAATGTAGATGAGCTTGCTGGTACTATATCCGCTGTAGATTGTGTTGTTTGGTAAGAGTTGGCTTCTGCATCTGCCGCCAAGTTGTAGGCGTCAGTCAGATCACTGATATATACAACGTTTAAAACGGTATCCCTAAGAACTGATTCAGTGACGGCAAATCCTCTTGAATCATCTTTAACTACCATAGACGCCCTGCAGCCTGGACCCTACAAGAGGTATGAATTTATGAATGTGGACTTTTACGAAGATAGAACGTAGACATACCGCTGCTCAAGTCTCTTTAAGTGGCCCATGCATTTCACAACATCCGCCATTTCAAGATTGATATCTACATTTAGGCCGAGGCGTTTGGATCGCCATATGTTTATGAGGAGTATTATCGCGGCATTTGCGATCGTAAGCTGGCGGCGAAACGTGAGCTGCTACTTATACCCTCCGGAAGCTTTAAACGTACCAAGGTTTGTGGGCTGGCTAGGCCGCGCTTGAAATTCGCTTCCATGAGATGCACGCAGGAGTGTGCTGCGCCGACACATATCTCCAGCGAATCGGGGGACGTTAAGCCGGACCACTGATGGATGAAAATGCGATAGAAGTAGTACACCATGTGCAGCATTGCTGATTGATTGAATACAAGAACGTCCGAATGTTGAGGATCCCATTTTACTGCAGGCATGATAGATGAGCGTTGAACTAAGATGAAGATCATGTATAACATACATTTTTCTGGAATAGCATCTAGCCACTCGTTTAATGCCTTTTGGATCTCATTTGTTGCTCTCTGTTTTCGGTATGAGACATCTGGTTCAAGTTTACACCGTGAAGTTGTGCGAGGTACAGATACCTACGTAAAAAAAATCTTCCAGTGAAGAAAGATACTTGCGAAAATATTACTTACCATTGTACAGTGAATGCTTTCCAAAATAGGCACCAGTTTAAACACATGTATCAAATAGTTAGAACGGCAAGGTTTCCCGGGAGGTTGTTTGAACGCTAATTCTCCAGGCAGTGCCCAGTACTCATCATCGACTTCAAGCGGAAATTCCACATCATAACTAAGCAAATCTTCAATATCACAACGTTCAGCCAATGTTCACAAAGAACTTACTCATCAGAGGTTGTGGCACGGGGTCTGCCCATGTCAATAGAGTATGATAAGTCCAAGAAGTGTATAATCCAGAACACGCGCTTCCAAAGCTCGCTGGATACCGATGGAGGTGAAGATCTTTTACGATGTGCGCCCGCATCTTGGAGTAGCCGAATCCCTAGTCCAATGAGGACCCAGCTGGAATAAGGCATAGATGTAGTCTGCATGAACACCGCATAGAGCTAGCAAAAAGAAAAGCCTCTCAATTGAAGCACTTGGAAAGCTCCTAGGGTCCACTTACGAGGAGTTTCTGCAATTGATAAAGAGATGGAGCCTCGAGGAATGATGTCGGTACAGGGTTTACTTGTCGGATCCAGATGAATCCCGCCGCAATTCGCGTTCCATACATATCGAAGTTTCGGGGATCGTCTGAGTTCCTAGAAGCAAGGGCACACATAGCTAACACGGTTTCGCCGAAATGACGGTCGTGGTGGTGGAGGCCAGAGGCTACTGATTTTTCAAATGTAACACGATGGAATATGGGGTAAAAAGGCTGTTGTGAAAATGGTTAGCAAGCTACAACACTACATATAGTAGACGTACATTGGTCTTCTCAAACCAGAGATTCATAAGATTAACGAGCAAGTCCTGTGGAGGAAAAATGAGTGGTTCAGACCGAGATTCGGATAGGATTTGCCACTAAAGTACAGAAAATAGTCAATTGCCAAAGCTAGAATGAAAAGTGAGGTCACGTACCGGTTGTACGTCCCAGAACAGAGGTCGTTTGACTGTAGGAACCATCTCTTGAGAGAACCCCGTATCCCTGCTGGCATCGATAGCTGATTTAACAAGCTTAATGTTGCTGGTCAATCCATAGTATCGATTATTAGAATGCTGGAGTTGCTTCAACCGTTCACAAGGTTCATCAGCTTGCTTATCCACGTTTCCCTTCCCTGAAGTATTTGGCTCGGAACTATCTTCTTGATGGCAGGACCGTCCTGAAAACCTTTGTAAGATTTCATTTGGAAGGAAGAAGAGGATATTGTCACCAAAGTTTGAATGTGACGTCTCGGCCAGTTCTTTTTCGAGCTCCCGGATATAGCTTGCCAGCTCCTTAAGAATCTGTCGGAGTTCTGTTTCGTCTCCTGGTATGGTATAAGGAACCGATGATAATATCGAGGCTGTCAAAGTCTGAATGTTGATACTACTCTTCATCTGTGGGCGCCTGAAAAAGCACATTTAGTATTTTGGAAAAGACTGTATGCCATAAACATACCCAGCAGGTGGCCCTCTTTTCTATGGCAGAGCTAACTTTGAATATCGCTTTCAATATATCGACAGGTGTCTAAGTATACCTTTCTGTGTAGTGTATGACGGCACTCGATCTTAATAGGTCGTCTTTGAGCAGAGTCTCCGAAAGGATGGAAATTATAGCTCACACTTTGAGATATGCAATGAGAACATGGGTCTCCACCTGCAGCTGTACCTAGAACCTTTTCCTGTCTGAACCAGTATCCCGAATGTCGAAGATCAACTTACATCGAACTGACACTGATGTGAGCTGAGTTCCGAGCAATAACAAAACTCGACTCACTCTTTCTTCTTCTACACTCGTCACAACTCGCGCGTTGGAGCTTCCGTGGTTTGGATGCTACATTCGCTGGGGGTGGGCGTATAGAATCACTATCCGACATGAGAACGGAAACGGAAGGGAGTTGATTTCTGTTAGGGATAAATGCCGCTGCTTTCACAGTTACGCATGAATGAAATGAATGCCGAGTTTATGTTTTCGGAATTTTGTGCTTGATCGAAATGTTATATTGAGCATTGTAAGCATGATTATGCTAGGATTATCTCGGCATCGGCACGGAAGCAAGTCGGAAGAAACGGCAACTGTAAACGGAACTGCACGAGTACTTAACCTTAATATTATTAGAATGATCATAGCATCATGGATGGTATTCAAGGCAAGGTCACAGCGCTCAGCTCAGACACTGGCGCTGAGCTCTGAGACTCGGCGAAGGCTGTAACGCTCCGCAGCGGTAGAGCAAAAATGGGGAATACAGGGATAGTGCTCGAGAAGTTATAGTCCGCAGTTGTCGCGAGAGGTTTTCGCTGATAACGCGTCGTAGTTTCCGAGTCGGAAATTCAAAGCAAGTCTACTTATATGATCATAGCCAGGCTCGATTAGCTGTGCTTGCAACTGAGAGTCATCAACGAGGATAATCCAAATGAGCAAGTCTACTGTATTATTACGACCTAAAGTTCCTGGCATAACCGTAACACCGGCCCTAACTTAACACTCTCGAAGATTGTAACAAGTAATTACGAGCTCAAAGAACTTTAGTGTGTTGGGTGTTACTGTCGCCCGATTAAGCCGTTCGATGGTAGTAAACGGCGTTGGTCGAGCTTTGACGATGACATCGAGGTAGAGGGAGAACGAGTTCAACGTTCCGTCATAGGTATTAACGCTTACTTTGGCGTGCGTCTCCGCGACTGCACTGCGTCCAACTTGAACCTTTCGAACGAGAGAATCAGGTGACTGTCTAAAGCTCATCCCTGGACACGAATGATCCCTAATAGGTATACGTTATCAAGAAATGGCTATATTTACAATGCAGAAAAGATAGCTCAGCTATTAGCATTACAGACTAGAAATACGACAGAATCCACCGCTCCGCACTTACTCCAGTTCATTCCATCGGTCGATCCACATTCCCATCCTCATCCCACGTCACCTTCCTCTCCATCTTCAAGTGCACGTACACCACCAATTGTCAATGCCTCCACCATTCTAGTAAACGCATTCATATCATCCTGCGCCTTACTCCTTACTTGAGCGCCATACTGATTCGACCCGTTCATGGTCTCGTCCACAGGCTGCAAGTGTATCCCATGTAGGAGGCGGACCCTTCCAGCCTCCATTCTTGTGAATGTAGTTCAAGAATGCCCGCCAGAGTGGGTCTAGGGAGAGAACGGACGGATCTCCGACGATGTACAGAAGGGATTGGGCTCGGGTAACGGCAACTAGAAAGGGAAAAAACAAAATTCGTAAGTAAGAGGTTTATCGACACTGAAAGAGACTTGATGTAATACATACCATTGAATCGTCTAGGGTTCGCAACGAAACCAAGAGTATGCTTGAGATCGTACTGGACGAAGTCTTTGCTACTTCGTACGGTAGAGATGATAATCACACGTCGTTCCTTTGAATGAACAAAAAAACCATTCAATACGCATGGTTTTTTTGTTCATTGAAAGTAAAGCACTCACCTGTCCCTGAAACTCCTCGACACTCCCAACCTTGACAGCATCCGCAACAGCTCGCAGTGCCGTTCGCAATTTCAGCACCTGTGCATGATACGGAGCAATAACACCGATATCGTTGTCCGCTAGGTACATAAAGAAAAACTATGAGTAACACATCCCGAAATATTTTTAATAGTACTCACTGATCCTCAACTTCCTATCATCACGCAACTTCTGTACCAATGACTTGACCTGAGTCACTTCATCGATATTAAAGAACGACGGAGACGAAGCCTCTCGATCATCTTTCCCTGAAATAGCGTGGAACACGATAGGAAACTTCCTAGCAACGAGATGCGTCGAGTTGAGATAAAAGTTAATAACCTTGGGATCACCGCAGCATTCGAGGTCACCACGATAGAACTGCTCGTTGGGGAACTTGAGGATAGCGGAGTGGGAGCGGAAGTTTTTGACTAGTTTGACCACACTGCGGTGAAGATTGGGATTTGTTAGTTGCTGAACACCAAGTAAACACTTACGACTTCCCATACCCCTCAATCTCATCATACACCTCCCTCTTCATCAACCTCTCAATAAAACTGGTCTCCAACCCCAAAATCCTCGCCACACTCGACCGAATAATCGGTCCCAGCTGCTTCGGATCCCCACTCAGCACCACATTCGTATTCCCATCCGCCATCGACTTGATCCCAATCATCACCTCGGGCTCCGTCGCTTGTCCCGCCTCATCAACAAAAATATGACTAAAATGTCCTCTGGGCATGCCAATACCAGGTATGATGCTCGCGGAGACACATGTAGTAACGATTACGCGGAAACGGAGCATGTGTGCTATGGGCGCCATGGGCGGGGCACTGAGCGGGACACTGAAATGTCCTTCGGAGTTTTGATGCGTGTAGGGGAGGACGGAGGTGGGTACGTCGCCTTTGTTTCGGGAAGGCGCATAAGCGCGGAATAGTTGGGTGGGCTTGAGATGGGGGGTGAGTCGGGAGGCTATTAGGTCTGCGGCGGAGTTGGAGGGAGCGCACGCGAGGATCCGGGAGGTAGGGTTGATTGCGAGGACTTGGAGGATGGATTCCACCAGTGTCACTGTTTTTCCAGTACCAGGACTGTATAGACATATGCATTATATCATCTTCGATACACATGTAAGTAGAAAATCCCACTCACGGTCCAAAGATGACAAATGGCATAGAACCTGGTTCTCGATACATAATCGAAAGAACAGCCTGCTTCTGAGGTGGGTTACCTGCGATGAGTGAGTTGTACCATCTCATCGTCGATGGAGCGTTGGTACGGGGCATCAACCTTGGTTGATGGAGACTCGTAGGGAAGAGGACCCGATCCTGCGAAAAGGCTGTATCTAGAGCTTGGTGCTGCCTACGCATTGGGATCCGGTTCAATTTGAATCGAACGAGGAATCTTTCACTTGGAGACGCTACAAAGGAGCGGTGGAATACAAGGCCAACGTCTTCTTTGCGTACGACATGCACACCTCCATCGAACCAGTGGCCTTCGGGGCTACTTGGTCGACGAACTCGGATATTGTCACCTGTGTCAAGAGAATACTCAGTTGGCCGAATTTCAGCAGATAGAATACAGCAACGAACCAACGAGGACACTAGGGCGTTTTTCGGCCAAGCCGGGTACATTCAAGCTAACAAACAGCGTATGGATACAGGTTTCCATATGTAAAAGAACAAACGTGAACTTACTAGTAATATTTGTTGAATCGTGACAGGTGAGCATCCGTGATATCGTAGTATTCCAGGTCCCGGCTATACATTCATTGTTAGCAAGGAGTGAAAAATAATGGTTCGCAGAAACAAAATACATACTCCATTTGAGCCTCCTCAGTCCAGAGCAAGTGCTTGAAATGCTTGCCATACGTCTCGCTGTTAACGACTGGAGGAAGATAAATCCTTTGCAGACGCAAAAGCACCTCCTTTGTCGATCCAGTAGACAAAGACGTAGCCAAGTGTTGCGGAATGAGTGCCTTTGGCAGCCTGTCAACATAAGGAATAGCCTTCATTGAAGGCGGAGCCTCTCCTTCCACAACTTTCGTCTCAGGCTGTCTCTTCGTACGTTTGCGTGGAACATATGGGGTCTTAGGCTTGAGCATATCATGGTCAGCCTGAGAGCCGACGATGACCTGCAAGGGGCGCGTAATCATGAAATGTGACTGCAGTTGGACATCCTCGAAAAGAAGCTCGAGGCGGTCTTCAGCTCGACCAAGATGAGCTTGAGTCATCTTCACGGAGAACGTGAGAGAGGAGCGAGAACTAATGGCACGCGTAGAGCCATTGAGCGTAATAGTAAACCTATATTATGCATGACCATTCATCGTAGAGTAGGAGAAATAAATAAAGAAAACTCACGGTGTAAAAAGTTTTCTCTCCCATTGAAGAGGCCAGCCTGAAATCCAACAACCTGATACGCGTCGCAGGAACTTGCGTCTGTATCGTACCAGTCTGCACAATGCCAGACGCAGATCTTTCTGGCTCGACAATCTTAAAGTCAAAATCGCCAATAACACTAAGACCATGCTTGTCTTTCTCGGTCTCCTCCACTGCAGACGTGAACTTGAGAAACTGTTCACGTTCTTTGTGCTGAGGCTGCGAAGGATGCCTTGCCCAAAATCGACTAGGGATGTGCCTGTTGCATACGACACACAGATTGTGGCCAGGTACGTCCTCAGGTTCCTCGGGTGGCACGTCGGGTGATACGCCTTTCGCTAGAAGCTTTCGACGCGTGCTTCACGCTAGAGACATGATTGATTCCAGTTCTTCATACCAGTCACGTATTTTTCGCAGATATTGCAAAAAACCAGTGTCCCAGTTTCTCCGCCAGTTCTGTTGATGTGGTTCTTAGAAGTGAGATGTTCGTTGTAGGCAATTTGATTGCCGAAAACGATGGAACAAAAAGTACAGTTGTAAGCCTTGTGTTCGTACTTGCACGAACGGTCCGTGCAGGTTCCATGAGCAAGAACATTGGGACACGTAGTTTGAACCATTGGAGAGAGGGGAGTTAGAAAGAAAGGGAAAGAACGAAAGTTCAAGTTCTTTCTTCTCAGTTTCTGTTATGTATTGGAAGTTGATTGACGCCTTTGCCTCGAGGCAACAGTGTCTGCTGTGAGATGCTGCGCCTGTTCAGTTTTAGTGACCTCATTGCGAGTTGCAGCCACACACAGCAGCCACACACACACCTTTAGTGCACTGCGCTCAACATGTTCTAGCTCATCCAAGTTCTCCGTGTGGGTCCAAGCATCCCTCGAATTGCATTTATCGATCGCGGGCCATGCCTCGAACACCTTCTTCAAGTGTTCCAGATGTCAAGAGAAACCTTACTTCCCAAAAGGATTCGAGAATGCTGATCATTCGAGATACGCATGGTGATGGTCATGATGAAAGAAATAGTCCGCGCGCGCTTACAGGTAGTTTATTTGGGGATTGGTGAAATATTCAAATATTCAGGTCTCTACACGGACTCGGAAAACAGTATTGAACGGAGGTATGAACTTTCACGAAATTTCACGAAATAGTCCATTGTTCACTCGCGGTGTACACGCTTTCTGACAGGAGGTTTCTAGAGTGTTTGGCACTCCCGCAAGTAAGTATTCAAAGGTTATCGATCTTGACAAGGTCTTGTCTTGGTCCCGGAAGACGTGCCTTTCCTTCTGGTGTTCACCCCTCTATCTGATTCTATATTGGAAAGCATCCCAACGACCAACGCAGGAGTCTGTGTCCAGATAAGGGAGGCCTAGGGAAAGAGAAAACTCTTGCTCCCTGTATGCAAAGTGAAGTTCAGTGTACTGTTATCGGAAACATCCAATCTTCTTGGGATCGGATCGGATGATACATCAACGCAAGAGTTAGACTAAATCTTAATCGATGAATGTTATCGGTGAAGCGACATTGAATATATCATCGCTGTCACTGTCTTGAATCACGAGCATGCTCGCTGACTTGAAGTTCTCTTTTTAGAGCTTGATGAAACAGATGAAAAAACATGAGGATCAATGGTAGAACAACATCAACACGTGAAGGCGCACGGTCAAAGCGATAAATACGGAACGTCAAGGTGTCAAATTTGTTGTGATGTCGAGACATTTTAGATTCAGTGGAATCATAGGCTTACAGCTGCTGCCGAACGTACCAAGCTAAGCTATAGCATCTATAACATCGTTATATTAGGAAAGCGAGACGGTATGCTACTGACAGGCGGTAGTAGGGTGCACGAGAGAATGCGGAGGTGACGAATTAAAAAGATGATGTGAATGGCTATCCTCGTTAACAGATGTCAAAACGTCAGTATAATAGAGAGATATCGCAAAGAGTCCCAAGGTCCAAGGTTGGCCTGAAAAGCGAAGCAAAAGAAGAATGCAAAATGGTACAAATGTTCAGAATAGCGAGTAAATCATGCCCAGAAACACTGGGAGTAGCAAAGTGTCGTATCCAAGGTTTTTCGCTCCGTTAGAGGAGGAGGCTGCCTCTCCATTTCCAGAGTCAGATGAAGCTGCTGATTCTGTTGCAGTCGAGGAGGCAGAGGAGGTTGTATTAGTAGGTGAGATCCTTGTACCATTAGCAATCACTTGTCCCGAAATGTCTATAGGTGATGTGCATCAGTCACGATTTTTTTCAATCTATGTGAAGGACTTACATTCTTCGAATGTTGGTAATGAATAATTGGTTTCCACGTAAGGCTGAGTCTTGTTTAGGGAGACTCCGACTGGGACAATGTGCTTGTGATGCTGCATGAGATTTAATTCTTTAGTAAGGATATCGTATCATACCTGGAAGGCAGCTTTGAGCTGAGGGTAGAACTAGAAGTGAATTAAATTAGAATCTTTTCCATCTGTTCAAAAAAAGATCGAAACTTGCATTGACAGCCTCAGACATCGTAAAGTTGTTCAACTCATGGGTTAATACGATTGCGCCAGTCTGGTAAAAAGCGGTCAGAGAAGTGAAGCAATGGAAAATATCTACCAAGTGCTCACATTACTAAACGTTCCATTGCTAGCCGTTTGAATGAAAGCTTGGTAGTTGGTGATCACGTCCTGGTCAGTGACAGCATCGGACCCACTACCACCCACGTCGGCGTCCTCGCTAGGGTATAGGTAGTAGAGATGAGAGCTAGTGCGAGAAAGAGACTTTCAAACTCACGTATCATACTCCCACATGATCGTCTGTAATCCCAATCCGTGTGCAATGGCACGAACTCGATCATCGACATCGCCGTAAGGTGGCTGAAAAGTCAAATGTTATCTCGCGGCGGCTAAAGGATTAAACTGGCAGACTTGCCCTCCAGCACGTAGGTGTGACGCCAACAGCAAGTTTGATCATTTGCATCTGGAACACTTTATGAATTTTGTTTTCTATAGAAGATGATAGTCAACGCACAGCTAGAGCGTCAAGATTAGCGGGATTGGATCTCCAAGTTCAAAATTACGAAACTTACAGTACCACAACTCAGCAAAAACAGCTACGCTGGAGAATGTTGTCACTGGAGGAAACCAAGATAAGCCGAATAATTCGCTTAGACCCCTACGATTGAGTACGCACTGAGAGGATGAGACCAAGTATCTGCAAGTATGTTGAGTTACACGATGATGGAGGTTAAAGCCACTTCACTTACGAGCACATATTTCATGACCTAATCACATTTCATCCAAAAAATTATTGGGACGTCAATTATCTTGATTAATGTCATAACATACCATCAGCGAGAGCACGCTGGGCCTCGAGTGGCCAGTCTGCCACATTAGAGCCAATAAAGTAGAATGCTGTCGAAATCAAACGGTTCATGAGGTGATGGCTCGAGAAAAACTGGAAAAAGAAGAATACGTACTGGCTTTTTGATTTTGGCTTGCAAGATAATCGTAAAATGCATTATGAGAGCAGTTTGGACCATCATCGAAACCATAACCGAGAGTTGAGGGCTTTAAGGGATGATTTTTAGGATCGCATCTGCATAATTAAGATAATGAAGATGTACCTCGGGAGCGGCAGAAACATCAGGTGGAAGACCAGCTAATTTCGGAATTGTACACAGAGTGTCTGTCCACCAGCAGTCAGGATCGCTGTCGGGGTAGCTGCTGGGCGGAGGCTGGGTCTGTAGAACAAGTAAATGTAAGCATCAACCCATTTTACACAACTAGAAGATAATTACCTTCACGCTAATGTTTGTAGGGACACTACCCGATATCGAGTTCCACTTTGCTTGAGCCACAGTGTCGTTGGGAAGGATCGATGCGGCTTCCCATATTGGAGGGAAGGAGCTGATATGATTGTCCACAGGAGGATAATTATAAGCTGAACACTCCACATTAGGATCTGAGCGGCAGTCGATGTATTAGTAGTTGAAGTAGTCGAGAAAGTGGAAAAGAAGCACACCTGTGATTGCAGCCTCTCCCTTCTCCGTCGTGCGGTCTACGGCACTGGTCTGAGCTACAGCACCGGTCTGAGCCACGGCGGGGGTCTGAGCGTCAGTAAGGCGAAAAAGACCGGCGACAGCCAAGGCCAGCGAAATTTGTCGAAGACGGAGAGCCATTGTATGCTGCATTCCAGAGACTACTCAAGGACCAAAGATGATTTGGAACTAGGGAATGATTCCCTGGAGAGAGAAACGGAGGACATTTATACGAGCAGTTTTGCTACCGTTATGCGAAGTGGCTCAAAACGGCTTGATACATGGGCCGTAATTACACAGGAGATTATACGGGTATCTTCCAAGCTGGTTTATTTGAGCATTGAGTAAACCTTGTGTAGATCGGTTGAATCTGGCCAGATTTGTCGACATTGCAATTATGAGACTATAGCAACACAGTGTACGTCTGCTTGAGTTCAAGTCAAAGGTTGTTCAGGATACACCTAGTTTCCAAACATATAACAGAGTAGAGTCGAAATAGCTAAAGAACGTACTTGAAAATCTTCAAATTCAAGCTGGGGAGAGATACTGGGCGGCAGTTGCCGTCATCCCGTCACCGTAATTCGAGTTTCTTGAAAGTTCAAGGCACTACAGCATCTCTTTCGTAGGCCTACAACATTATTGAGTAAGAGATCGACAATGTCTGCTTGGTGTTCGGTCGATAATGTCGGAACCTCGTCGCAGAACGAAGTCAGCGCGTCAATCAATGACTCATACCTGGAAGCTGAAGTTGCAGGCCATGACTTGGTAGCCAATTATAGAGCTCAGAGCTGTTATTCGACCTAAAATATTTAGGTTTCAGAGCTGAAACTAGTGGTACGGCCGAATTTATAAATATTACTTCAAGGATTGCGAATGACTACGTACCGGGAGGCTTGAAATATTCACATACTGTTCGAATGGAGCTACGAATAGTCCATGCTACGGTGCCAAATTGCGTAACCAACGTAGTATAAAACGACAATTAGACACGGAATGGAAGCTGATAATGCAAAAGACCATCAAGTCTTGACATCGTTCCAATTTGTCTGGATAGGCAGGCGGTATACCGTGCTAAAGGTTTCGTAAAATGGAATCACTACTTAGAATCGCCGCAGGGGACCAGTTTGGTACAAAGAGTGTGTGAGGGATGAGAGTGAGCCTGGGCCACGTTAGCGTGTCGACAAGAATAACGAATATTTCGGCAGAAATGCAGTAAGAAAAAGAGGAGATCTGTCCGGCGGTCGGTATACCGTACATGGTTTTCAGAAATTGACTTTGAAAGCGTGAAGTACTTCGTAAAAACAGAGGCTTTAGCGCTAACAGTTCGGTCCATATCGTCGATGGCATAAGAGTAAAGCTCAAATCCCAATCCGCGGTGGTACAACATAATCAGGAGGGATGTAATGAGATTGAGATTGAGCGGAAAGGCGCAAAATGGCAGGAAGCATCAGAGGGTAACAGAGAGGAACTGTCTTGAGCTTGAAGAGCCTCGACGAAGTTTGAACTTCGGATAGCTCTCACAGCTCAAACTTTGGAAGGGAAGTTCGACCAACAGAAAGAGAGATACTTACTGGTTTAAACATCCGAATAACTCACCGGCAGTTTTAGTCTCCTAAAGTTATTGCTAAACCGACGTGTAGCTCGGCTTGAAGAGCGCAAGTCGCCAGGCTTGCCGTTAGAACCGGGGATGATTGCAGTGGCTACAGACTTTGCTATATTCTTTTCCGTTCAGCAAACGTCTTCACATTATCTATTCGCATAACAGGCGTTTGAAAAAAGCAATGAGAATCCGGGTTTAAGAATAAGTACTTTAGTTTAGGTGAAGCCTATGGAAAAGGAAAAGTAACATATAAAGTACCGCAACCACGAATATGAAGACGTCTACCGCACAGAGGTATCACAATGAGAAAAAAGGCGAAGAAAAAAAAAGAACAAAGGAATCAGAAATCATATCCCTCAACTTTAAACGTCTTCCCATATTGTAGATAACTGTCCAGGATCTTCAGGATCGAGTCGGGGAGGCCCATACTGATTAATGTATATGATATCTTAGCGTGTCCATGAATCTGGCCAAGCTTGAAAAAGGCACGGGCGATTTGCGTTGGGTACTAAGAGAGAGGAAGAGTTGAGAGTTGTCAAACGGAAAAGAGGATGAAGACTTACAGTCATCTCGGTATAATCAGCCCACTGATACGCTGCCACTCGAATCGCAGTCTGAATCCCTCGTTGGATATCACCCTCCTCGGCATACATGTCCATAAGCTTCGCCCAGGGCTTTTGTGAGTATCGAGGTGTGTCCAGACAGCGCTGGTAAGCCTGAGGTAAGGAACGAACAAAACGAGGTGAGCGAATGTACATAAGACAAGAAAACATAACGTACCTCCTTGGCTTCCTCCTTATGATGAAGTCTCATTCCAAGGTCCCCAAGGATCTCCCACTCCAAGCCCGTCTTGCGGTACGCTACATGCTGCGTCTTGAAGTGGGCGACTTCAGCGCGGAAGATCGTCCATACGCGGAGATCCTACAACGAAAAAAGATCAACAGGAAAAAACGAAAAACAGCGTTAAACAAACATACCTCGTATAAGACCATAAACAGATTATCCAACCATCGCTCACATAGTCTCTTATTGCTAAACGAGAACGACTCCTGTCCCTCCTGTCCTGCTCCTTGTGATTGCGTCATCGGGGAAGACGCTTCCTGTGCGTCCTTATCCTTATCCTCCTCGGCTCCAGCTGCAGCTAGCGCAGGTTTTTCCAACCCCGAAATATCTCGTGAACCGTCAAATCCATTCGTCTTGGCGTCTCCATTGGCGTCTTTCGTCGCTCCCGTTGTAGGATTCCCATCCTCATCAAAGTCCCTATCAGACTCGGTCGAGATTCGGATGGTGGGTATCGACCCTGCAGTAGGTTCTGGACCTAAACTGAGTTTTGAATTGGATGCTGCTGCTGTGTTCCCAGAGGCATTTCCCGCTGACACCATCCAATGATCCTGATTTGCGCACACTATGCGGTGAAACCATCCCTCTCGTCGAAGCATCATCGTCCCCAGATGCATATCCATGATCCGCCAGCGTAGTCTCTTCTGATACAATCGAATCACGCACTGTCCCGTCTTCGTGAATTGCTTTTCCTGAACTAGGGCCTCCGCCGTTGGTAACAAAAGAAAAGTCTCCGTGGGTTTTTGCATACGGTACTCCTCCTCCATGACAAAGACGCTGCTCCGCGTCTTGAGGAGCTCATCCCAGCCGATTTGGGAGACGAGGCGGGTGAGGAGGGTGTAAGCACGGGCCCAAGTACCGCGGAGACCTGGGGCAGGGAGCCTTAGGAGAGCGGGGTCAGCCTAAGAAGGCAAAAAAACTTGGTCAATAATTACGAAGATAAAAACATAATACATACCTCATCATCCTCCGTCTTAACCCTATCCGGTAAAATCTCCCCAATAGGTCTTTGAAACGGCAAATGCACTCTTGCAGGAGTCAGATTCCGATGAACGTCCCGACCGTTAAAGGTGAACATTGGACACGAGTTGAGGGTTAATAACGCAGACTCGAATTCACCCAAGTCGATCCAACACTCTGTTAGTTTTTCCCATGTAACGAATTCCGATGGGGCGCAGTTGACTGCCTGGCGCGCGAGCTTGACGGCCCAGTCGTGTTTGCCTTTTGAGCGAAGGAGATCGCACTGAGCGTGTAGAAGGGTGTAGGAAGATGGGGTTTGACGGATTGATGAGGCCATTATTTGGACGGCTTTTACTTCTTCGTCTAAATCGACAGTGTCAGATAGATGTAAAAGTAAGAGAATAGACAACGCACTCATGCCAATATAGCTCCTAGCTAAGAGACTAGCGACTTCGGGCTCTTTTACTGTAAGCTTTTCAAATAGATTAGCAGCAGGTTGGTACCTGCCGCTGTCGCCGAAATACTTCATGATTCCCGCCGTTAAATGATTTGACACAACAGTGGCGACTTGGATTTCTGGGTCTGAGCCAACTTGCCAGCCTGGAATCGGGTTAACAAGAGATATCTGGTGGAGGAAAGGAGCGTACCTTTCAGAAAGAGGGCTTCTGCGGCTTGGAGGAAGCGTATCTCGCCATCTGGGCTGGTGATTGGGTCGAGTTTGCGGTAGGCATCGAGCCAGTAGTTGGGGTCGTCAGAGTAGAGGATGGATCGGAGAAGAGCAGAGACATAAGTTTCTTGCCATAATTCTGGGGTGGCATCATGTCTGTGTGGTATTGTGAGTGCAGCGTTGAGATTAGCAGAGTTGGACGCACCTTTCTCCTCGAAGATCGATTGCATACGCGTTTACACCACCAGGAATTTTAACGTCGACGCGAATGTCGACACGCGAAAAGGCATTGAAGCAGCTACTGAGCGTCAGCGTTTGATTTGGGCATAATGCTCAGCACACACCAGTAGCAGCCGTTCTTGACTTTCCAAGCGCTTCCTTTGCTGAACCAGGCGGAATTGTCTTCAATAGCATAGGTAAGAGAGTTGATATAAGCTGCGAGAGAGGCTGAAGAGGAAGCGTCGACGCCAGAAATGTAGTGGTAAGACCCAAGCTATATGATATTCATTAGTTATTCAAAGTCAAACGAATTGAACAACGCACATCTCGCTGTCCACTTCGCCCTGTACTCTTCACAACATGACACAAGTCTGGAGGCCCAAGTTCACGAAATGTAGCTGCTTGAATTTTAGTATCCAGAGTTGGTCGAATTATAAAAGTTACGCACAGAGTGCTTCCGTTCGCGCGGTTAGAGATTCTCCCAAATCGACCTGATAAATATTGTTAGATTATAACTTGCAGAAATGCATCCAACATCGCACCTCGAATAGCTCTGGAAGGTCTTTGAATGACGCTTCCGCCATTCCCTTGTAGAATAAGTCTTTTGAAGGATATCAAAGTTTGGGTCAGGGCGACAACACGTCGTAATGTTGTTTGGACTTGATTGGCATTGCCTTCCGACATCTCTTCCGCTTCTTCCTTTACAGTACTGTCACGAAGTGCTTGCGATGCTCATTTACTGGCCTTCAACGAACTTTTCAGTCCCAATCTTGTTCTGGATTCTGCCGGAACTTCTAACGATATCACTTCAAACTCCAATTCACTCATAATACAATCTTACTAGCCATGGATCCGGAGAAGCCACTACAGTCAGAATCTGGTGAGAATTACGCCCTAAAATCATCTTACTGTCCTATACTGATCAATTAATCCTTGCTTCGTCTCAGAAGCTTGAAGACTCCGTAGGAGAACAAGTTCATTTGGTGAATGAATCGCTTGGCTGCAAGGGCTCAAGCTCGAGAACTAAAAGGGGACTATTTGTATACTGATGCGCACTTGATGCAATTACAGCAAAGACTTTGACTTCCAGTTGGCCGAACTCGGAATCGTATGAAACGCTTTGCCCTTGGTTAACACGTGGCTTCATTTCGAATCTTTCGGGTCCAACCAATACTACCCTCCTGCTTTGAATCTCGGGGTCAGATATTATTTGAAAGTTCCAGAAATGGAAATTACTAAAACTAAATTTCATAGTGCCAGTTGGGACAGGAACGAATGGTCTGCTTGTCTAAAGCCAGTTAACCTCCTGAGGCTGGTCCTCCTCTCTATGCAATGATCTGTTTACATATTCTGAGCAGAATGTTTCTTTACCTCCTCCGATACTGATTCTTCTTTGAACAGGACCATCGACAATAAATATCTACCTTGGAATGAACGGAGCGTTGAGCGCAAGATATGGCATGGGATTAGCCAAATCTTCCGAGTATTGATGTCACTATTTTCTGGGCCTCTGGCGCTTTCGAAAAATTCCTGACCAACGAAAAACGCGACTAGTACATAACGAGCGCCGCTGTTAGCTCTCCGCTAGAAGCAGCCAGCATCAATTTTGCTCACTCAGGCTTCACTGTCTGTACTTGGTGTGTAATGGGCTAAGGGGGCAATTTGACGATTCTCAAAGTGAGTTCAAGTTGCACTCGTGTCGTTTCTTGGCTCTATGATTGCCCACTCATACATCCTTTGTCTTTCAATCCACTAACGGTAAAACTATTCTTATTCGCAAGCGCAGCATTTTGTTTCTTCAACGTAGTCGAAGCTCCATCAAAATCTATTTGGATCACCAGTATTTCTCTACATTCTTTGCTAGACGACCCCATCGTCCATCGTTGATCTCAAGGATCTCCTTGTATTCCGTACTATCAGGTCCGAAGAATGTCTTGGCCGCAAGGATGAAGCTTGCAAGGATGAAATCCGCGTATGAAGGAGTATCACCCATAACCCAAACATCTTCCTTCCTGAACCATGCAGCAACAGTCCCCAACTCTGCTTTCCAGTTGTTCCACGCAACCACCCTTGCCTCATCCTTAAGGCGTAGCTCCTCAAGTGTCATTCCATACACCGCCTCGTACTTGGTACGGAAGAACACTGAACTGGGGGGGTTGGTTATCAGCGGTACGGTAGGTACGACGAAGGGGAAGAATGCTTTGAGCTTAGGGTAGAACGCATCTCGGAAAGCAGCCTGAAGAGCGTGACTACCTTCGGGGAGGAGGCGCGGGGTGTCGGGGTAGGTTTTGTCAAGATATTCGACAATGTGAACAGACTCGGATAGTGCAATGCCGGTGGAGTCGTCGACAATCATAGGGAGCGTGTACTCGGGATCACCGTTGAGCTTCTTGCCCGTAGGCTTTACGCCGAGCTTTTTGGCAATGCCTTCGAGGTCAGGATATTCGATCCAGATGGTCTTGAACTCAAGACCCTTGTAGTTAAGACTGTATCTATCATTGAAATTTAATTAGAACTGGCCATGGCGGTGAAGACAAAAAAAATGGCGCAACTAACCTGATTTTCCGCACAAATGAGTTCCAGGTCACTCCCTTGGTGCCCTTCCAGTCAAAGTCGTACAGAGTGAGCATGTTGGGTAGAGATAGAAAAGCTTTGGTGAATGTGATGAAGGAGTTGTTTCCATATGGAGTAGCTTTTATACACCTCTCAAGCCGTTACAAGTCCGAATCCAAGTAATTGTTGTCAGCGTATGACCAAATTTGGTCGGCGACCTTCAGCGACTTACCACCTTTTTGTCAGCGTATGTGTTGGGTAGAGATAGAAAGACTTTGCGGTGTGATTGTGATGAAGGAGTTGTTTCCATATGGAGTAACTTTTGTACGCATTGTCAGGCCGTTACAGTCTCGAACCCGGTAATTTTTGTCCGCGTATATAGACGAAAGTTGGTCAGCGACATTCAGACTGTCAAGCACATTTGAGCACATCAACCAGACTGAACAAGTCGGGTGCTTGGAACGTTTTCAATAAGATGATGCTTATATATTTGCTTAGTGTTTGCAGCGGTGGCAATAGGAAAGCGGCCGTGGTGGGGCACTTGAGTGCCGCTGGAAGAATTGTGTGTCATAGAGTACTGGAAAAGCGCAACGGGTAAGTAACGATGAATACATAGATCAACAAATGAGTGGAATGCTCTCACCTCTCCGCGCTCTACCAAAGCAATGTGGCGACCGTCTACAAGCAGTCAGTGACCTTCAAAGTCATTGGAAAATCGTGAAAGACATACAGAAGAAGTAGGCGCGGTGATAAGTACTCGGGTCAACGCAGTTCGTCATAAACACAATGAACAGGGAAAAAAGCCTGAGAGCGCATGAGGGGAGGTTGGAGTAGTACAGCATTGGAAAAGAAAAATTTAGAGGGATTGAATGCCAGGAGTTAGGCTGATTATCAGCTTAACGAACACCAGGTTCTTGTTGGGGTGTATTGATTTGCTCGCTGGTATTTATACTGGTTGAACGAAGCTGAGCAGAGTCGCCGGTGCATGCTATAGGGCTGCAAGGAAGGAAATATACTTCGGGACAGAGTGGTTCTCGAGCTGAATATCCGTTATGTATCCGTCAAACGGTGATACCTGTACATACTCCTGTACGTACACCAATGGCCCATCATCGCTGCAAATTGACTCAACAGCTGGCAGTAGCATTCATCTAGCCGCCAATGCACACAAATTCTACTGTTTGGAAATTGAAATCCCCCGATCTCATCGTAAACTTATCTCCGTCGAAAGTAAACGCGATAAATAAAGTCGGTTTATGCCAAGTTCTGCCTTTAGCATAAGAATCTTATCGTATTTTTTCCCTTTCGTGGTTTGGATAGCATCCATCTTCAACCTGCAGGATACGTGCATTGCGCGATACCACACCGACTCGAATGGACTTGAAGCCGCTGAACGATGAACGGTATTGACGTACCCAGCTGGCACGGTAATTAAAGCGGCTATGGGGGAAACAGAGCTGTTGCGAGGCAGCGATTTTATTTTCTATGAGCAAGATGATCTGCATCTCATAGCCTGAAAGGTGGAGGAGACGCGTCCACATATGTACATATGGATAACGAAAAATCCGATCAAACAATCACCAACAGAGAACGACCTGATTATAATTCGAAGGTGATAACTTAAGTTTACCAATAACTTGAATTATTACAGGTCCAAATCCATGGTCATATCTCTCGACATTCTCTCTCAAGCCACTTCAGTGCCCTCTCGTCGTTCTTCAGCAAAGGAGAAATCTTAACCCATACTCGCTTATTATAATCGTTTAACCATCGCTTTTCTGAAGGATAGAGAAAAGTCAGGATCAGTAAAAGAGTTTAGAGATATGCAAAGTCGAAGTTACACCTTACCTTCACTCGATATCAGTTTCTGGTCCACCAATTTGGTTTGTATGGGACACCTATACATCATTCCGAATCCGATTAGAACCATAAAAGAGTAACAAAGAGACAATGACAAGAACGGAGGAACATGTAAAACATAAATAATAGAAAAAACGTACATTGTAACGCACTCAAAGCCCAAAAATCCCTTGTCACCAAAGTTCCAAGGCGTTTCTACCTCCTTGACGATTAATACGCTCTCGATGCGTATACCATATTTGCCATCGGCGTAATATCCAGGTTCGTTGGTGACGATCATTCCGGCTTTGAAGGGGCTTGTGTTGGTAGCTATAAGGGTGAGATAGGGAAAGCGAGAGAGGTGTACATATGTGAGAGATGGTTGAGGTAAAAATTGTGGAGGTGAGGATTAGCGTAAAAATAGAGTGGTAGGGAGCGGATGAGATCGAAGTTAGTAGGGTAGAAGTAGAAGATAGCGAGAGGGCAGAGAAGGTAAGAACAATCAACGGAAGTGAAGGAGGGATAGAAAGAGTAAAAGAGCGAAATACTCACATATCCGTGTACCAATCCCATGTGGTCCTTCATGTACGTTAAGATAGGATCCCACACCGTGCCTGTTCCGTGTCTTTTTTCTGGATAAGCGACCAACGATTACAGGACGACAGCTTAAAATAAACGAACCGGAAATCTTCGAATAAATGAAATTATTGTCCATTGATAAAGGCAGACGGGGAGAAAAACACCTACCAAGCCCATCCTGCCATAGCGCTTTTCTCGCCCAAGAGTCACTATCATTGTTCATCACAGTGCACAATGCACAATTCGAGAGGTAGGTCAAAGTTTAAAGTTCATCAGGACTTCGTTAAGCAACGTAGATCGATAACGTCAGAGCTTCCTCACATTATATATCCTGAAAACAGCAAAGAAAAGTCAGTAATCCTGCAAGCACAGAATGAGGAGACAAAGACATTAGGGAACAGGAGGAACGGCGAAACAACACAACAAAAATTCAAACAGAATGGATTGTTTATTCACCAGTCGTGCCATTAGGAAAAACCGCACAGTCGATGGCGATATGTCCCTGAAGTACCCGCGTCGCGCTCCGTTTTTCTTCGTCTGTAGGGGTGCCGAAATGCTATTCGAGGTCAAGTGGGATGGTTAGAGGGCGACGATGCAGGAAAACAGGTTTAAATGACTTACCCATGTTCGCGTTACATCCGTAGTACCATCGAGGAACTGTGCTAAGGAGAAACGAAAGAAAATCGATATCAGTTCTGTCATGAGCAAGGATTAAGAGGATTATATACCTCCGGAGTCACACAAGTAGATCTACACGAACAAATGAGCCAGGGAACGGCTGAAAGAAAGAATGTACAAACTTGATCCCGCTTGATGACTGCACACTCCTTTGGGTTAGGGGAATAGTGGATGATAGCTGAAGAAGAACAGCGTTATCAGGCAGTAAAAAAGAGAAAGCATAAGGAAGAAACCGCACCACCATTCGATCCCGTTGAAGAGATAGTGTCGAAACTTAGTCCCTTGAATAGCGGGAGTTCACTACAGCGATGAATCAGATACGAGAATTTTAGTCTTGATGATGTAACGTACCTCCTGAACTGCTCCAACTGCTCAGCACCCTCCCACTCGGTCAAGTCCGGCTGATCGTTCTGAAGCCTCTCCTCCAACCAAGCAAAGTACCTTGCCAACGCTATCCCATCGCGGGTGTGCGACTGCCGGAATCCCTCGAGCTCTACATGATTTTTAATCGCTTTGAGGACGGTTACGGGGGATGGAATAATCGTGGATATCTCCTCGCCAACAGCTTGTGCAATAGCCAAGCTGGCTTTATCCGGGATGAGGACGAGCTTCTCCGGTTCCCATTCACTAGATTCCGAATGTAATTGACTCCCAAGATCCTTTAAGTATGCCCAAACATCCTCATATGAGCGTATTTCTACCTGAGAACCCAGTGCAGTTTGTAAATCAGCCCCAGGTTCAACGCTGTCGCGTTGGAGGAATAACACCGCGGTAGGATGTTTCTCGCCAAAATGAACCACCGCGTAAGAAAAGAAGACCGGATTATAAGCGATGTCGGAACCACGAAGGTTGAATAGCCAAGCGATGTCATCGAGAGCGGTAAGAATTAGTGCTCGCGGCTTTGGACTATTGGTGGAAACAGAGGAAGCTAGGCGAGCGAGTTTACTGGCGACTGATTCACCCGAGTATTTCTCTTCCAAGGGAAACACAGTATTTTTTGGACGATTTGGGCGGTCAGATGCCCAGACCAAGTCGACGAGGTTGGAAGAGATGGGGACAAGGGTTTGGGGTTCGCTTTTTGTCGGAGCTGAGAGATTTGGAGTCGTTGAATGCGATCAGCGTAGGGTCGATGCCAATACGGGAGTTTGGCGAGGGAAGATGGTCTGTCAAGTATTCTTGCCATGTTGGAACACCTGCGAATAGTTGCAGCGAATTATTCAAGTGCACTCAACTGAACATACCAGGCAAACCCTGCTTCATCAGCTCCCAGTTCTTATCCATCTGCTGCTCAGCTTGGAGAAAATATCGTCCATCGGTAAACATAAGAGCCTTTTCCATTGTGACTATCGCACATCCTGCAAAACACTGAGAAATCAATCGATGAAATATCCGCGTCGAGACATACCAGCAGATCCATTAAATCCAGAAATCCAAGCTCGTCGCTCGTCGCATGTCGCAATGTACTCGCTGCCATCTTACAGTCCAAAGATATTTCCAATCAATGCCGTTTAAATTGCGAATAACCAACTCACGCTGGTCTTCGCTGGGAACAACATAAACATCCACATTGTTTTCCTTCTTCTTCATCAGCTCTCTCAATTTAGCGAGTCTTTCTCCAGTGTGAATGGTCATCGTTTCTGGCGCAGTAGAGAAACTGCGAGAGCAGTTGACTGTGATGGTTCTTCGCAATCCGATTCCGAGTGGGAATCGGCGGAAAAGGAAAGAGGTCATGGGATTGCTGCACGGCCGGAACGGGTGACATGGACCGTGCTCGCACGTGCAAGCCAAAGCGTTATTTATGACGGCCAATTTAAGGTGAAAAGTGCTAAAAGCGTCTTGCCCTTCTCTCACTGAATGATTAGTACTCGATTACCAAGTGTACAGAGAAGCAGCGTTTTTTTTTCCTGAAGACACAAAACTGGTCTCCCAGAGTAACGACGATAAAAGCTAAAGTAGTTTATGTATCACCATAATCCATTTATTTAGATATTTTCAAGACCTCAAACCCCATTTCAGCTATTCTAGAGCAGTTTCTGCCGCTCAATGTGCTCAATGATCTTGTAGATGACGCTGAAGATTCACGAATACACTGAGAAGCGGATTTAAATAAACAGATAATCCATGCTCTCTCAACACGCGGCGGCTCATTCACCCTTCCTCCTACGTGTCCATAAATATGCATGCAGCCTAAATAGCGTTAGCTTTCAAATACCAGCCGGTGAAACACTCGCGGTGAGTCGGCTATAGACTTCAGAGCTGCTGTGCAAAACGCTTCCGACAACGCGCAAACTCCACTTCCTTGACCTGATCGTCGATCATATTTAGATCGGCGCCCAATATATTGAATAAGCTTCCTTCTTCCTTCCTTCCTTACCGCCGGTACTAAGATTTACCCCCAAAGCAATGTCCGCATAATTTGAAATTCCCACCTCTTACTCTTGATCTTTCTCTCTCTCTGTTTAATTTTCTCTTCTCTAAAAAGGTATTCTTTCATTCGCATTGGGTACAAATGTGGGCTAATTCTACGGGCTCCTAGAGCTGGTCTCGAATTCATATCGCAACCACTAAGATGGTATCTATTCACAGAGGTTTATACCTCATTTTTGCCCTCGCCTGCGCTATTGATGTCACTATTGCGCTCGTGGTCCGAAAGCACTACAATGATCTCGACAGCAAGGACCTCTCTTCGTACTCCAGGTCTGACGAGCCTCCCAACTTTTCTGACCACGGCAATCCTACCTTGTCCCGGAGCTACGACTACGCCCTTGCCATTCGCGCGACAAGACCTAGTATAACACAACCGCAGTACCCATCCAGACCTAATCCCGAGTCTCTCAAAAAGTACTACGAGGAAATGATTCAGTGGGTAAACGGACAGTGCGCCAGGGCCGAGGCCTCATATAAATCCGCTAGGTTTGCGCTGTATGGGTTGAAAAAGACCAATCCTGCGCTAAAAGGTATGTCACCAGCCGAGGCGAAAGCTGCGATGGCTGCACATAGACCTATGAAATCGAATGACCAGAAATACGCCTCTACGAAGGCTGAGATGCAAAGGGCATTAGATATGATGGAACATTGGAAGGCGGAGAAGGAGGACTACGCGAGGCTCATGCACAGTACTGACGCCACTGTCACTTCTGCTTCCACTACTGCTGCTACTACTCTTTTATCACTACCGACACACACACCCACTGCTAATGCTCCTACCTCCGATTAATGATGACCAACGTCTATACTCGTTGCTCAAATTACTTTTTAATTGTATTCTACATTTACATAGAATAAAGTGTGCCTATAGATATGAAAATCGAAATGTTGAACGTGGAACGTATTGCAAACACCAAAACTCGAGAACACACCACGACCCACACCGAACCTAATTCCAACTTGGGCGACGAAACATTCAACAAATCACCATCGACCCAAAGCCAACGCGGAACCTAGTCCCTTGTCCTAGCTTCCGACAAGAATACGACCTATATACTCCTCAGACTCTAGGGATGTGTCTGCTTCCAGAAGTAAACAACTCGACCACCAGTGAAGTTCTGTTTGCCAGAACTTCAACTAGGAGAAATACTTATGAGCTAGAATAAGTATGCCTATTAGATCCAAAAGACTCACCCAAGTTATCCAAGACTCGAGTGAGATATATAAGTGGATGGCGGACAGAGCAGTCGTGACCCTGAGGCATTATGGATAGAACGAGGTATTTTGTCCCACCTCCAATGAACCCTTGATTCAAGGGCAAAGATTGACGAGTGAAGTTGATTCAGAGCCAAACCCTCGGAAAAAGAACCTTAAATCTGTGGCACTGAGTACTCGGAGTTCCGTCATCCAAAGTTGGAAAAGACGGAACCTTCTCGCCTGAAGGATAGGCTGACCTGGTCAAACTATCAGCAGACTCATAGAGATTCGTGCTTTGAGGAAGAATCAATCCCCGTAGACAAAGTAAGGGAGCGTTCTGCATAGAAAGTCCAGCACTAATTGAATCCGCTGGTTCCGGCATGAACCGAGGATAGCCGAGGATTTCATCGACCGAAATATAGTTCGGCCAACGACTTGCTGGGACTCGCTGGGACCAGAGCAGCATCATCACGATCAAAAGGACAGACCCAACTGAACACGAATCCGACACAACCTTCACGGGGAGCAGCCCCAAAACTAAACCATCTTCGAAGGTAGACTGTAGAAGAGACCTTTCGCTCCTTCAAAAGAACGTTTTGTGGTTTCGGGACTGGCGAAAATTGTGGGGATTTTGTTTCTCTTTGCGGTAGATAAGGGATCAGGAGTTTAGTGCTCCAGGTGAGAACCGCGAGGAGGCTTTCTTTCTCAGATATACCGTGAATCTGCTCTAGGTCTTGAGGTGCTAGAGTGATAGATCTAGAGCGGAAGAGATGGTAATGAGCAATCCACTGAGATCTGCCGACAAGCGTCCGATCTTCTCTGATCGAGTTCGACCACGAAATAGTCAATGAGCTCCTGAGGAAGGTCAGACCTGATAGTGGGGTATTTGAGAGCGCTAATTTCAACAAATCAAAGAAACGCGTCAGCAAGCGCCTGCCTCACAAGTCTCACCGCGTGTACCGGTTCTGCCAATCTTACTGCGTCGTTGGGAGTTTTCGCTTCTCAAATGATACACACCGAGATTCCCGGAATCCACTCACAATAATCGTTTCTTTTCATGTTGGGACTGGGTGTTGGTCGACTACTATTTTCAGGTCTATATTGGCAGAAGGTGCGTTACAATACGCATAGCTGATCATCATATAATATCATAAATTCTAGACAGCACGCGACGCAAAACGATTGCAAGACAACATTACGAAACGAATACATTCGTGTACAACTGCCAGCATCCTCATTTCAGGACGACAACCGAGATGCCAGCGTCCGCATTGTCTTGACCTAGCGAGTCCATGTTCTCCGTTTCCCAGTCTACTGCTTGCCTTTGAACCACGACTCGACCGCATGTCCGCGTACACTTTCTGTGAACAGATTTAACCTCCTTTGCGGTGAATACAACTGCGGATTTTGAGTTTGATTGGAATTGGAGATGTACACCTCACGATCTAGTTCCACCGCGCCTCAGGATCTGGGTCCTTCTTTGTCTATCATCCGCCGTTTCCTTCGCGAAACATATCTACTATAAGGATTCGGTCCTTGGCTCCGGTGATGATGTCCAACGTTATTGACCTAGCCCCATCGGACAATGTACAATTCTAGTGGAACACTTGTTAAACCGTGGCTTCACCGTGCACGCCACCCATGACCTTCGCATGATCGGACCCAAATCGGACCCAATCTCCGGTTCATGTATCTGCTAGTAGATAATCGTAAGTAGGACTTTTCGCTTCTGCGAGTTACTAGCTTTGAAATTGTGAATTAGTTTACCTGACGTCCCAACCCAGAATAATGGATTACACATCATGGAGATATTCAATGGTTTGGTCACGATACAGACTCGAATTTAGACTGGTTCGTTCTGTACATTCCGACTTCCTCGTACGGATAGAGTCTATTGCTGATTCTACTTTGCCTCCTTAGGTGCCCGAATGCTCGGTAATACACATTTACATACTGCTCCATTCCTCGTGGTCGGAGCGTGTATTCGCGCTATAAAACCAAACATAGATCTTCGAGTCCTGTATATTTCTGCCCCGTCGCATCCAGACAGATCTCTACCATGGCTACTGCTACTAGTGGCTCATATCGTCCTGCTGCGACAAAGCAAGCGTACGAATCAAGCAGAGTCGTCCTTTGTCCCCCCTTCAATAGACAAAGGAAAATTCGCATTTGCGAACATACTGGGAGAGATATGCCTAGTTCAAGGCAAGTTTTGTAGCCGTTCTGATTTGACCCGCCACTCAACTCTTTGCCTATAGTGTCATCTATGACGCCTGTATCAGCACTAACGGCTGTTGATGTGAAGATTTTCCGTCATGAATTTATCACCATCTTCCGCCTTTCAACGACGAAGACATTGCATCCATCAGATATCCAGATCATCGAGGACATCGATGATCAGCTCAAATATTATGAGGAGGAGAAGGAAACGGTGTTTCTGGCGAAGGACCTTATGGAGCGTCTGAGGAAGCTCACTCTTCCTGTAATACCGCCCCGTCGAGCGGCACGTCCATCTCGTTGGAGATAGGAGGATACAGTGTATACAGTATAGATTGAGCTTCTAGTGCCGCATTTGTATTTTTATCATGCTCTAGTTCCGTGTACTTCTATGACTTATTCCCACATTCTCCCATATATAGGACTCGTGTGATCAGAACAAGGTATAGAATGCGCAAATCCTCGGCCGCATCTCTCCCTGCATGGGTCTCTTGATACATCTATAAGTCTTTCGATTGCCGTCAAGACTCCCGTATAGCTGCCTGTATTGAACCGGTGAATGAGTACGATGACTTTCCTAGCTGCTCACAAGATCATGTCCGCCACAGGTCGACCATAGATTGAGAAGCAGAGTTAAGACTTCTAGTATGCTATTCCAGGAACAGTTAATTGCTTCAGTGCACTATCTGCTTTTGTTTCTTGCCTTCCGCCTCGCAATCCTGGGATAAAACTTGCAAATGCTAGACACTGAAAGTCTTCATTCAAAAAGCCCTTCTATTGCCCGAAATGTATCTGGGTCGTCATCTGAGCCCGAGTCATACTCGATTGGCTTGCGAGGAGCAATAAAGAAGTTATTCGATAAAGGGGTGGAGACCCATGGGTATGACTCCAAATCTTGCGCAGTCCGTGCTAACTAACTAACTCACCCACCTGCAGAATATCCCCTACAGCAGAGGAAGATCGCAAAGATCGACGCACTTATCAGATCTTCACAATTTGGTTTTCAAGTTCTTTCAATCTTGCTAGGTTAGGGAACCTCACCCATCTGAAGCGAATGATAATCTAACTACATACCGACCTCGAGGATAGCTTGAGCGGCGGAACATTGGGTCCTCTTCTCTTTCAACTTGATTTAACCGTTTCTCTCATCGTTATATTAATTGTCGATGCAATGTATGTGACACATCATTTGCTCGAGTCCTCTTACTAGTTTCATTAACGCACTTTCGTAGATGTGCTTTGCTACCTGCTTACTTGTTCGTAAAAGGCCGAACTATTCATCTTTCTGTTTACAAGCCTTTCTTCTAATAGGTGTATGTTCGGGCCAAAATTAGGCATGAGAACAATGGTTCTCACTCGCTTTTTCGTTTGGGTATTTCAACTCGAATCGATGCCGCAAAGATGGGAAGTAATAACTTATGCAGATACTACGGTGGTAAACTTCCTGCCATCCTCAATATCTTCACAATGCTTGGCTGGTTAATTTTGGGGGCCATCATTGGTGCCCAATTTCTCGTTGGCGCTTTTCCGACTATCAGTGTTGCTGTAGGAATAGTGATCATTGCACTTATCGCCCTAGTAGTAAGTCCTTCACGCCATACTTGGGGCGTAGATACTGATAAGAGTCAATGATACTGCTTTGTGCGATAGATTTCTTTCTGCGGATACAAAGTCCTGCACCAGTTCGCGACTTATGCCTGGATACCCAATGCTTTGCTTTTCATTACTTTATTGGGTGCTGGAGGAAAAACCTTGACTAAAGCACCTTCAACCTTATCACCAGTGACTGCATCTCAGATCATCTCGTTCTCGACCACGGTTGCTACTTTTAATCTCACTTGGACCACAAATGCGCTTGACTATAGTGTTCATCATCAGCCCGGCTCCAGTGGATTTAGAGTGTTCAGTTATACCTTTCTGGGTATCTTCCTCGCTAGCGTAATATTATACGTGCTTCAAGTGATCGGACTCACTAAAACTCACTTATGTAGTTCGCCTGGAACGCTCTAGGAGCAGTTCTTGGAGCGGTCGCCCCAGCTGTACCGTCATGGCAAGACAGCCTTGGCACTGATGGAAACAACTTCGGAGGTTTGATAGCGACTATCCTCGCTCCCGTAGGTGGGTTCGGTAAATTCTTGATGGTGGTTTGCTTCGTATCTCTCGCTTCCACTGGTGCTATCCTACTCTACTCTTTCGGCGAGTATTACTACCCATTTTCTTTTACTGACAATGTGCTGATTCTGTACTTAGGTCTGAGTTTCATGTGTGTATCAACCAAATTTGCCAAGGTTCCCCGTTATCTTTACTCAGTTGTGGGCACAGCAATGTAGGCAACTTCCAGCTTCCAGGATATTTATAGCTAATAGCTATGTACTATCGGGACAGTGTAATTCCACTAGGAATCGTTCTGTCTTCCACCTTGTTTGCCACATTGCAAGACATTCTCAGTAAGATCTTCTTCTCTTTTTCCTGAAAGGTAATAACTAGTATCGACTAGGCTTGATTGGATATTGGACCGCATCCTTCACTGCTATTGTACTGTGTGAGCACTTTGTATTTCGAAAAGATCAGTACTCGCAGTACAAGAGCGAATATTGGGATAATCCTTCGATCCTTCCTCTTGGAGCCGCAGCAGTCTTTTCATTTTTACTCTCTTTCGCTATCATCATCCCTTGCATGGGTCAAACACTTTATACCGGGCCCATCGCTCGTGCAGGGACAGGTGATATCGGTCTTTTGGTAGGATTCGCGTCTGCGTGGATTGTCTACATGTTTCTTCGGAGTGTCGAACGTCGCTACACTCCCCAACGTCATGGCTGAGGCCGATTTTTCTCTTTGAAGTTGAGGATTTCACTATACGTACAGTTCCATGTTTCGTATTCCCTCGGTGCACGACGTTATCCTTCTGTAAACCTGCCCTAAACACGATACTTGAATTAAGTTTAAAGTTATAACATTCTTTCCCGTTGTCCGGTTTATCAGGGTTTATCAGGGTTTGTACGAGTCAGTGAATTGTTGCTACAACACAACTCGGATTTAACAGCCTAACAGCGGATAAGAGCTACTAGAACATTCGATTCAAGTTTATAGCAAGTTCGACCGAGATTGTGGCGAGAGCGCGTAACCCCCAAAGAGGTTGAACTCATAGTATGCGTTCATTTCCTGGAGCTATAAGCTTGGCTGGTAGTATTTGCCTTCCAGCTCTCCTCTCATTAAAAGTCCTGACTCCAGACCAAGAGCCTGAACAAAACTTATGCCTGTCGAAAAAACTGAAGCCCAGAAAATCTCTCCAGATGGATCTACCTTTCATCGATCTGTAGCACAAGTTCGACGCAGAATATATCGGCTATTTGACCAGGGGGTTGAGACTCATGGGTATGTAGCTTCACCACTCCCTTCCAGACTTCCTCCGTGATAGCAAAACGATGCATTTCCAGGATATCTCCTACGGCAGAGGGAGCTCGAACTGATCAGCGTATGCATCAAATGTTCACATTGTGGTTCTCAAGTTGTTTCAACCTTTCTGGGTGAGATGGACTCCGCAGTCAAGAAGGATTAACTGACTGTTAAAGCAACAAAAGCTTGAGCGGCGGGGCTTTGGGCCCTCTTCTCTTCAAGCTCGATCTCTCTGTCTCCTTCGTCATTATACTGGTTGTCAATGTAATGTACATATATTTTTTACCTGTAACATTGAACCTTCGACCTCACTAATATGTTATTACTGGCATAGATGCTCCATGCTTCCCGCCTACCTGTTCGTCCTCTAGAATCAACGTCATAATTATCCTGCTCTCATTCAACAAACTCTTTGACCCATTTTAGATGTATGCTTGGTCCCAAGCTAGGAACGAGAACTATGGTTCTTAGTCGTTTCTCATTTGGGTAAGCTCTTACGATTTCAATTTCGCTTGAGAATACATAGTAACCGTTGATCTAGTTACTACGGGGCTAAGCTTCCTGCGATTCTCAACGTTTTTTCAATGATCGGTTGGGTGATTCTGATGTCCATTGTCGGCGGCCAATTTCTCACTGGATCGTTCCCCGTATATCAACAATGCTATTGGTATCGTTATCATTACAGTGACATCCCTCTTTGTGCGTTTTCGAGCTCATTGATCCCGGCCCGTCGTTACTCAATGTAGTAACCCATCCATTGTATAGGTTTCCTTTTGTGGCTACAGAATTCTTCATCGCTTCAACTCCTACATATGGATACCAAATGCGGTCCTTTTCCTCACTTTGTTGGGCGCTGGAGGGAAGAACCTGACGAAAGTAGTTCCAGCATCGTCTGGAATGACAGCGTCTCAGATCATCTCGTTCTCATCCACAATCGCGGCTTTAACGCTTACCTGGACTGCTAATGGCTTGGATTTTAGTGTTCATCATCAGTCCAAAGCTAGCGGATGGAGAATCTTCATTTACACCTTCCTTGGTCTCTTCGTTTCGAACGTAAGATTGATGAATTGCACTATCACTAGAGCATTCTCCTCAAACTTCTGTATGTTCTCCTTTAGTTTTCCTGGAATGTACTAGGCGCCGTTCATTCGGGTCGGTTTCTCCTGCAGTCCCATCGTGGAAACGCCAGCCTTGGAGCCTAATGGAAGTGATTTTGGAGCTCTGGTGGCTACTATTCTGGCTCCAGTCGGCGGTTTCGGGAAATTTTGATAATAATCTCCACTCTATCTCTCTCTGGAGCGAACGCTATCAATCTCTACTCATTTGGTATGTACTTTGAGCTGCTCTATACATCTTTCATCATACTCATCACCTATATAGGTCTAAGTCTGATGTGCGTTTCCACAACGTTCGCCAAGGTTCCTCGATATCTCTATTCAGTTATTGGTACTGCGATGTACGTTCTCATCTTTATGATATCGGTCATAACACTCACTACTCGTTAAAAGTGCCATTCCGATAGCCATCATTGGATCCTCAAAATTCTTTGCAACGTTCGAAGACATCATTAGTAGGACTACTTCATAGTCATTTCCTTTCGAAATTCACATTGGTTCTGTTAGGTTTGATTGGATACTGGACCACATCTTACACTGCTATCCTTTTCTGCGAACACTTTCACTTCCGGAGAAATCAGTGTTCGAATTATCGGACCAATTATTGGAATACACCGTCGTTTGCTTCCTTTGGGAGTCGCAGCAGTCTCTGCCTTTCTACTATCCTTTGCGATTATCGTTCCTTGCATGGACCAGGCAGTGTATTCAGGACCAATCGCTAAAGCTGGCTTGGGGGATATTGGACTCCGTTTGGGTTTGTCACGTCGTGGATTCTATACGCCATTTTTCGAAGTATAGAACGCATATACACACCAGAACGCCTCGGTTGACTTGTATACAGTTCATTTCATTTTTTCTGTAAAGTTCAGATCAAATCGAATATGGCAAGTTGAAGGACATATTGTGGAGTGGTCTTCGGTTGGGATCATGGAAGAAGAGATTTTATACTTCTACTCCAAGGCTCTGACCTATAGTCTTCTAGTCGCCCACCACTTCGAATAAACTTCAACCTGTGGCTCTGTCGATGGATAGCAAAAACTGTTATCGCAGAAACACCAATAAAACCTCCTACAGTTCCCTCCTGCGATCGACGGCTGTATCTGAAGAGTTGCTTGTTTGGTGGATTAATTTTGGCCAATACCACTCTGCAGCTTCCAGAGAACCGAGAACGGTAAACATCGGGCTGATGTATAATGTATTTGTTGTATGCGGAGACCTAGCATGGAAGTCGCTTTAATTTGTGGTAAGGAGCAAGATTGGACTCGTGAAAAACATACTCCTGTCACAAGTATGATAAGTGTGCTGCCAGTGGAATGCACAGTCAATCTTCCGCGTAACAGTCAGCGTACTCAAGAACGTACTCAGAGTCTGTAAACTGCAAACTCTGTCTGTGGATCGAGATTCTCCCACCGTCCCATTTATCTCTGCAAAAATCCCGCCTCCTTTCGTCGAAGGGTCTTTCCAGTGGCGATCTAACGAGAACATTGTTGTATCGGTAGAATCCCGTTGCCAGATCACTGGGAAGGAGGTATCCTGAATGGGATTAGATGGAATAGCAAAAGAAAATGCTCGGGCTTCAAGGAGGGTAATACGTGGAAGGATTAGAGTTGGGACTTGGACAAGGCATTGGTGTAGAATAAGCAATTCCTTTCGTTGTACTAGAGACGTACTGAACTCAGATCTCATCAGTCCATCTAAGAATGATCGCACAAGTGCTGTCAAATGCAGTTCGGTAATTCAACCGCAAACTTGAGACCTGAAAACCAGATGCTCCGAAAGCATAGTAAACTGAGCTAAGTAGCGGTGATCTATCGACTGTCCAAAGTTCCAAGTTTACCTCTGCAAAGATTCCACCTTGACCAAACTCATTCGTCGAAGGGTCTTGCCACTGACGGTCCAAGGAAAATACCGTTGGATCAGTAGCATCTCGCTGCCATAAAACTGGGAAGGCAATTTCCTGAATTGGATTTGCTGGAATGGCGAGAGAGAGCGCCCTGGCATGGAAGGAAGTACGCGGAGAGATTAAAGTGACCGGAGTTAGCAGGAGCAAGGTAAAGGGCCAGTTGCCACCAATTGAAAGATACATGGAGGTGAGGATTAAAATGAGTGGAGGTAATTCTTGATCTTTCGTCGCGAGACGAACAGTAATGCAAAGGAGAGGATACTGGAAAGAAGAAAAAAAACAAACCACAGCCCAAAGCCTGACACGCATGAGAGTATTATTGAGTGATTAACGAAATCGCACCATGCGAAGTGCGGCAGAAAAGCAGTTCGGTGGTTCAATATCCGGAATTGTTCGACGGTTATTTCTTCAGCTCCTGTTTTGCTCTATGTGATTGTGGTTAATCGTGTTCATATACCATGTCCAGATCAGCCTCGAAGCCGCAAGGATGACTTAGCATACTTACTGTAGGTTCCATAGATGTGGATATCATATGTAGCAGTTTGAGTCCAAACGAAGTCGCATGGTTCAATCATGAAATAAGGATGCAGTAGTAACGTACTGAGCGAGAAAGGGCCCAACTTTCTTTTTCTTTTTCTTTTTGTTGCGCTGTTAGGATTTTAGGATTCAAATACATACAGTAGTGCCGGAGAATTTCGAAATCCCATACTGCTGCAGGCTTGAGCTACTGTCGCCACCCATTCTTTAATAGCGCTGCACTAAGTTTTTTATACCTCAACTTGCGGTTCTGTCGCCGGAGGAGGATAGTAAAAACTGCTATTGCAAAAACGACAATAACACCTCCTACGACACCTCCTATGATGGCTGCTGTATTATCTGAAGAGTGGTCCAGGCTGGCCGGGGTGTCGAAGATTAATCAAAATCAGCGATCGCAAGATAAAAGATCAAAAAACAAGCACCTAGATGAGGTAGACGAGGTCGGATCGGAAGCCCCACTGACAGTGGATACAGCTGTGGGTGCAGAGGAACCTGATCCTGCGAGAGATGACGAGCTTATGCTGGAAGACGTAGGACCCGCCAAGGGAAACGATGTCCCGAGATATCTGCCAGGAAACCTGAGTTTCAAGCTCTGATAGTTGATATCATACATACATTATGCCAGTTGTCTGAACAGCTTCCAAAGAACCGAGAACGGTAAACGTTGGGCTGATGTAGAATGTACTTTTTGTATGCGGAGATCTAGCATGGAAGTCACTTTAATTTGTGCTAAGGAGGAAGATTGGACTCGTGAAGAACATACCGTGTCACAAGTCCGTACATGATAAATGTGCTGCCAATGGAATACACAATCAATCTTCCGCGTAACAATCAACGTACTGGAGAGCGTACCCAGACTCAGCAAGCTGCAAACTCGAGGTCTGTGGATCGAGAGATTCTCCCACCGTCCCATTTATCTCTGCAAAAATTCCGCCTCCTTTAGACTTGTTTGTCGAAGGGTCTTTCCACTGGCGATCTAATGAGAACATTGTTGGATCGGTAGAATCTCGTTGCCAGATCACTGGGAAGGAGATATTCTGAATGGGATTAGATGGAATAGCGAAAGAGAATGCACGGGCTTGGAGGGTAATATGTGGAAGGATTAAAGTCGCCAGAGTGAGCGTAGAGAAGATAAGGAACGAGTTAGGACTTGGACTTGGCATTGGTATGGATAAGTAATTCCTTTCGTTTGTACTCGACTCTCTAGGGAAGTTAGAGGAAGGAAAGAAAGCAAAGGAAGAGAAAGATGGTGCGAATGATAGAAATACATTGACGGTGAAAGGCCTCATCGGTCCATCTAAGAATGATCGCCCAAGTGGGTTGGGAATGCAGCTCGGCAGTTCAAGCAAACTTGAGCCTGCAAACAGTGCTCGAAAAGCATAGCAACCTGAGCAAGAGCGTGAACATGAATCAAAGACTCCAAAAAGATATCAATGACTCCTTCACTGCAGTAGTTTAACCCGAGCTCATCGCTCTTCTCAAGGTTGAATGGAGTTGGCTTGAGCATTGAAGCCAGCTTGAAACGAGTTCGAGTGTGAGGATTGATCAATGGTGGCTCAGTAGAAGAGTTCATGGAACCTTATCCCAAATGGGCACGCCCAGGATCGTCCGAACTCGTATTGTCTTGTGCCTCCTGATACCAACGATGAGGACGGGGTTTCGGTGCAGGCCAAAGAGAAGATCGTCTGTATTCTGTCATAAAGTCAAAAGGAATATAGGTCGGAGCGAAATATACGCCGGAGGACTGCGAAAAGAGATAGTTTGCGGAATGCCTTTTAGATTTCATTAGAGTACGTACGATCACCTAGCACGATGCATAACATCTGACACCACAATAAACATGAAAGACTTAATTTACGATGTTAGAACCCAACCATAGTCTTCCGCACTAGACTTTTCAGCAGCTCAGTTGAGTAGCTAGGAAGATCTAATCTATGTCTTCTCTCTTTGTTTTGCTAGGGCTAGTCAGTGGCTCGAGAAAAGAAGGGGCGTGGAATTTTGGATGTCTATCGTCGCGCGATGCTGCCGACGCGCTCAAGACCATTGCCTCTAAATTGCTTCATAAGATCCTGCGAATCCCGACGCTCCTCCGGTACCTTTCTCAGGCGCTTTTACCTTTTGCCGTACAACTGCGGAGCAGTGGATTGTAGCGGAGCGAGTGTAACATTCAGTCAACTAATAAATATGGTTTACCTCTCAGTCGTCGCGATCGTTGGCGATAGCAAGTGCTGAGCGCCTAAAATTTACGATAATCACCGCGTCTCGACTCTTAACGTTTAACCACCATGTCCTCTCCAACTCTTCAACCCTACCAAATCGATTTAATCGATAAAGCAATGTCCTGCGGGGCCCTTAAATTCGGGTCATTCAAACTCAAATCAGGAAGGCGAGCTTCTTTTTTCTTCTTCCTTTGACATCGTTATCTTACTACCCTTTATTCAACAGAATCTCTCCCTACTTTTTCAACGCAGGGCTTCTCAGCTCTGGACCTATCCTCGCCGTCCTCTCAGAGGCATTTGCATCTACTATCGTTTCTGCGCAAGCATCATCACCTTCAGATCCTGAATCGACGCCTATCCCAGAATTCGACGTCATTTTCGGACCAGCGTATAAAGGCATCCCTTTCGCTGCTACTACAGCCTTGCAGCTCTACACTCAACACCACGTCTCCGTTGGATTCGCGTACGATCGCAAGGAAGCTAAAGATCACGGTGAAGGCGGTGTTATGGTCGGTGTACCTCTGTTTGGGAAACGCGTGGTTATTCTAGACGATGTGATGACAGCGGGGACAGCGGTACGATTGGCGATCGATCTTGTGAAGAAGCAGGGAGGGGAGGTTGTGGGTGTTATTCAGTGTCTTGATAGAGAGGAGGTTGGGCAGGATGGAGTGAGTAGTACGGTCAAAGAAGTTGAAGGAATTCTTGGGAAAGGGAGGGTCAAAGCGATTTTGAGGATGAGGGATTTGATGGCGTGGTTGGAGAGCAAGGGCATGACCGAGGAGCTTGATGGGATGAAGGAGTACTGGGACAAGTATGGATTGAAGTAGATGAGTATACAGTTATTTTACTTGTAGGTACGTGGTACACAAAATGCTAGAGGGAATGTCAATTTAAAGAATCATTAGATAAAAAGTATGAATACGTACTCACAACGAAACCTCAGTCAGTTCCGAGCCTCTGACCCGAGCCCCAACGATGACCATGCGTCGTCGGTGCATTAGTGGCTTCATCTGCTCTAGCTCGAGGAGCGACAACATGCACACCACTTCCCGAATTCGCACCGCTTCCTGCACCAGGTCCCGCATTAGTTGGCGCACTCTCTTCACCGAACCACCTCGCCAACCATCTCGGCGCTCTCCCGTACGCAGCCATAGGACCACCTCTTCCACCGAGTTCAGACCCCCATATACCTACCCACCACAAATGTCCTACGATCATCCCTGGAACCGAAAGCGCTGCTCCCTGTGGGCCGCCATTTAAAAGATCCATGCCGAGTAAAGCAAATGGGAAGTATTTGACAGGAATGGATACTAGACCGTACAATGAGGTCTGGGATCCCGGAGGAGCGAGTTGGGAAGAGAGGTATACGATGCAAAGAAGGAAAGGATGGAAGAAGAGCATGCCATTGACTGGGATACTGGTTACCTACAGACGCATGTTACTTGGGTGAACTTGGAATTATGAGACTTCATACTCACGATGATTGCACCAGAGGCAATAACTAGCTGGTACGCAAGATCCGCAGACTTGCGCAGATAGGGCCCTTGCTCAAGTTCGTTCGCTGTTCGACTGTATGGATATTTGTCAGACAGGGGACGTTTGGTAGTAGGCTGAACGGCGTACTAGAGCATGATCATCTCAAAAATAAAGCTCAATCCTCTACTTCCTAGAAAGAAACTAGACCATAGACGCCAAACCTATTACTTGGTCAAATAAAAATAAGTTTATTTCTTTTGTACGATGCTTACCTGCAACTTGGTGACAACGGGCTCATAGTGATACAGGATTTTGTATGCGGAAATCAAGTTCATAAACACAGGCCCAGAGACAGAGACTAGAGATATGCATAGAAAGCGTGTAACAGGTGGTATTTTCTTCAGTTCTGCGACGATAGCTTCCATGGTGAAGGAAAAGAGGGAGAGTGACGTATCTGACACGTGCACTTTGAGACGCGTTCTTTAGGCGCGCGACACGCCGTACCCAGCGACTTGAAATTTCAAGTTGGGACTTGAGTTGGGACATGCAAACTATAAGATACAAATTAGGACTCTGCAATATGTCGGGGTATGGTTCAATAAACTCTCTGTTTTCTCTTTCTTTTTCCCTACAACTAAAGAAAAACTTGAATTTTCGTCGCATCGCATCCGCAGACGGTCCGAATGCAAAGTTCAGCTGACCTCCATCTGCTTATCTTTCCCAGAAACATTAATATATTGTGCCACAAGAATGGTTGAAATAGGAGAATCAAGATTCAAACTTGACACTTGTGGGCGCGTGTTGGAAACAATAACGTTCTTTGTTTCTGCTCTCTCGAGTCTCAAGCTTCCAGTCAGGTTCAATTCGTTTCAGAACAGAATGTTTACACCGCCAGAAAATTCATCGTTGTTGAGTCAGGACGCAGCGATCTGTCATTCACCACTATTACACTCGATTATCGCCGGCAGAGAACATGCTCAGTCATTCCCAAATAGCCAATATAGAACCGGCGGCGTCTCATTTTGTGGATTAGCAGCCTTGAATTGTGTTCGTAGTGCTTTTCGACTGGGCGGCCCCGCTCCTATTTTACAATCACTTCTTGGTAATATTGCGGCAGACACAACAAATGTAGGATGGCAATTGCTCGTACTGTCTTCACAAATTGATAGCTTCTTGAACAGGAAATATTAAGTGCATCGGACAGGTGGCCTGGTAGCGCACATCTTGAGGTGGATGACCTGCTACAGCTCCCTCTGTTCTCCAGGAGCCTCATGCATCTTGATTATCGGAAATATGATGGAGTGGATATAAATCAGCTTGTTGCTCTACTCCGGTATGTGTACGATCTAAAGTATCTCAGGATTGTCTTTTTCTCATACATCCAACCAGGCAACTCGAAGGTTGTGCGGGCCTTGTTGCAGCAATCATAATCCGATCTCCAGAAATTATTGCATGTCTCAAGGTTCCTCTGCATGACATGAATCTCGATTCCTCCTCTTGCTCTGCGGCACCTTCTCATGTGTTTGTCATTTTTGACTCACATCCTCGACCTTCTTATCCAGATGGAGCTGGCTGGTTCTTCAGTACCTCATTAGATGCCACAGCCGGTCATCTCCATACTCTGATTAGAGTGGACCGTCGAATTTTCGTCGATCCAGACAGACAGTGGCAAGCCCACTGGCTATTGAACCAATTCTCAGCACACATTGTTGCTCCACAGGAACATCAGGAATGTAAGGATGCAGATATGCAATGTCTCATTCGGGTCACTTCATTCCGCATTCTGGAACTTCAGGCTGAATTGGCTGAGGCTAAGTATTGCAATAATACACTGGAGAGCACCAACAAGAAGTATGAAGAAGAGCTTGACGAACTCCGCTCGAGTAAACATCAGAAAGGAATTAAAGGGCTGGTATACATGGGTCGGAAACGGCTAGAGTCCATCAGGTCTTCTGCTACTGTTCTCCACAGACAGTCACTGCTTTCAACTTCCAGCCACTTGAGTGATTGTTCTGCTGGACAGTTTCATCACCCACAAGCTGCTAGGCTTTCCGGATCTCTACAAAATACAGCAAATAACATCAGAGATATCAAAGGGAAGGGCAGAGAACACATTGATCACTCTTTCTCTTCAACCTTAGTGGATACTAATTTTACCCAGCATGATCAGCAGCAGTCACGCCAAGTTGAACAACAGAGTCTTGCCCTCGCTGCTTCACTCCAGGAGCAGCATGAAGATGAGGTCCGCCAACTTGAACAACAGAATATTGCTCTTGCTGCTTCACTCCAGGAGCTACAGGAGCAACATAATCGCATGATTGCCATCCAGCAACAGCGGCAATATGAAGATGAGGCCCGCGAACTTGAACAACAGAATTTTGCTTTTGCTGCTTCAGCCAAGGCCACATTCACTTGTGGTGTTTGTATGGAAAATGTCATAGATGAAGACTTGGCCTTAATTGACAATTGCCAACATCAGTTCTGCCGAGAATGTCTCCAGGGTTATGCTCTTTCAAAGATTAAGGACCGTCGATTCCCTATTATATGTCCGATATGCATGAATGACAAAGCGCATCTAAATCCGGGAAGTGAGTTTTTTCCCTTATTTCTTCTCTATTATTCTGACAATTTGTAGCTATCGGACAGAGCCTCATTGAACAGATGCATATCCCACAAAAAGATTATGAGATATTTGTAGAGATGATGCTTTCGCAATACAGTATTCCGGTCCATTGTTCAAGGTAACGTCTTTCATCACCATGCATTTACCAATAATTTGACTTTTTCTCAATCAGATGTTTGCGAACTGTGTATGTTGACCGAGATGAGTATCGGGAAGAGGCTATTGTTACATGCCCACTTCCTGGATGTGATCATGCCTGGTGCAAGGACTGTATGCAGGACATTGACTTTGAAGGGCCGCCGCACTCCTGCGATGGTTCAAACGAGCTAGCGAATCTCATGCGTGAAAAAGGATGGAAGGCTTGTCCAGGATGCCAGACAAATATACAGAAAGCGGATGGATGCAACCATATGACAGTAAGTACATAATTTCTCAGCTGTTCTTTCCTTCTTGTACTCATTTCCTCTCTAGTGTCCTTCGCCAGGTTGCAACATGTGCGTATCTTTTCTCAACGTATTGAGTACTTTGTGAGTAAATATTTACGATCTTTTTTATAGGCATTTTTGCTACCGCTGTGGTCAAGGCATCATTCGATCTGCATTAGCCAGCGAGGTAGGAAACGCAATCAGCGGACATTATAGTGCTTGCCACTTATTCGAGGAGGAGGAGGATGAGGAGGATGAGGAGGATGAGGAGGAGTGGTAGTACCTTCTGTCCCTGTTAGCGCAACTTTTTTTTTTTTCTCTTTTTTGGAATCCCGTTTTAGTGCATAAGCATACAGTAGTAGCAAAAATCTATCTAGGTATGCATGTATATGTCCTTATATGTGTCTGCGCAAATGTATTTGTACTGGCAGCTATGAAGAGCACCCGAAGGAGGCCCAACAGAATAAATCACAACGGCTTAATTAGGCAATGTAAGGTAGGTATAAGGATAGAGAACGTTCGCGCGACTACATTAAATCTCTGTTCCTTCAAAGTTCAATATCGATATGTTCGCGCTATGGTTAGCACCTGCTTGAGGTGCATCAAACGTAAATGAAGGGAGTGCTGCAGTTTTTCCCGCATAGTAATGGAATCTGTATTACTTATACTGTCCACAGGATGTAAATACACTGTAGAAGGATGGTGGCATGAATGATTTTGTATTCTGCAGGGCGACTGGAGACAATTTAGATGGCATCAAGATCTGGAAGGAACTGGAAACACTATCAGCAAGATCGAGTAAAATAAAACACTGGTTCGCATACCTTCTCGTGCACTAACAATTGGCTTTTTTTTATTCGATCCCAATAAATAATTTCAATCATATACTGATCCATAACGAAGAGGATGTGGTTCCGTCTTGTGATCTATACCTACGAGGGCATAACAGGGCTTGACTGGTGTGCACTTCGGTGCCGCCGTAAAGCTGAAAGTGAACAGATGATTCCTTCTCGATAGTTTCATAAGGGAACTGATCCAAGTTGATAACTATAGGCGACTTGGAGAATCCCAGACCTCTGAACACATTTGGTTGCTCCAACAACCAGTTCACTAGCCTCTTGGCTAGAGTATCCGCCATTGCCTCGAACGTTTGCGGCACAGGAGGTTTTGTGAAAGAAACTGGTGTAAAATGGTCAAACTGAGTTCAAAAAGGAAGAAAAGACAGACGCACCTCCTGCCAGTGAAGTCCCGATTTCAAAGGTCGAACATTGCTTTACCACTTATCGTCATATAATGCATCTTCTGATGGTCGAGACCAAGTTGAACAGTTGCATGACATGGCTGGTATAGTGTGCACAGTTTCCCGCCAAAAAACTGAAAGCGGACTGCTGCTCCTAGCGGAATGCTGTCATAGGGGAATTGATTAGAAAAAGATATGATTGGAGCACTCTGAAACATCAAGTGTGTCTTCAACTGCTGCTGGTTCAATGACCACGAAACCATGCTCTCAGCTTGGGCATGAGTGTGAGCATCAAACTTTTCCAGTCCAGTAGCACCCCGCTCGATCCTGGTGAAAGAAACTGGGGGAAAAATCAGAGCAGGCCAAAGCCAAGAAAGATATATGATTCGCGCACCTCCTGTCACTAGTAGTGCAGCTCCTTTAACAATGATATTTCCTGCAGGCCGGTTTACAATCCCACGAAGAGAACCTCCTGAATCTTTACCGACGAATGCAAGGCATGGTCTCTCACGCGGATGATTTCTACATGCAACAGGCCCGCCCGTGAACTCGAAGTAGACTGGCGAGTCCTCTGTAATATCTTGATAGGAATTGTCATACGCAAGGAACTGCCATTCTGCGCTCTTCGAGACCACCAGCTTATCCAACGACGTTGTCACAAACTCTTTAATCATCGACTCGAGTCGTTCCGGTACTTTGTCGACTACAAAGGCGTTTCCTTGGCGCGAGGTCTCATCCAGAATATTCGGAGGTGCTGCCTTGTTTCAAGAAAGTGCATCTGAATTGTAGCGGGGTTGGCGTGCTTCCAGACCACTGTCAGTCTGATAAATAGCAACAGAGGATACGCAGAAGATTAGCGCAGTGCAATAGTACGAACGAAAGACTTACATGCAGAGGTACCGCACACGCAATAGAAACAAGACCAAGGATAAGGGCAAGGAAGATTGGTTTACAATGCATAGCGTAAGTTGTAAAAAATTGAATGAAAAGACAGGTTTTGACAATAAATCGAGTCGGAGGGGAACTGAACCAGCAGCTGAGGGCCTTCCTTCAGGGACTTGACTTATGTAGTCGAATGATAGTCATCACCCCTCCCGTGTATGTACACAGCTACAGGGAAGGCAGGAAGGCAGGAAGGCTATTTCATGGAATGGTGTGAGCGGCTCTCAGTCGTTTATCTGTATCATTTATGGTGAGAAATAAGTCGTAGAAGATGAACTGAAAGTTGTTCATCCATTTTGTATGCGTGAGAATAGTTCTTTGTGCGATGCAGTTTCATTTCAGTTTCATTTGTGGGATGCAGTTTCATTTGTAGACTCGCGGGCCAGTTCCGTTCGGTCGCCACCTATTTCAAATAAATTTGAAATACGCTGTCAACAGCTGAGGTGGCTACGAATTTCATTTGCTAAAAATCTTGTCCTAGAGTAGGTTCGGATCAAGCCCATCACGCGCGGCTTTCCCTATTGGGAAACTGTTTGGTGAACAAACAAGCCTTCGTTGATCAAGCCCATCACGCGCGGCTTTCCCTATTGGGAAACTGTTTGGTGAACAAACAAGCCTTCGTTGAAGGGGCTTGTGTCAGCATGTCAAATATTTGGACCTTTTCGTACCTCGTCTCGAACATCGACATCCTCTCCAAATCCTTAGCGGCTTGGGGAGTAACTTATTTATATCCTACTCTCTCGACTGGGCATCTATAATATACCATAACGAATTAAATTCTCCTTTAATCTGTACTGCAATCGTGTGCAATCAACCCAGAAAACCCACATCAAGACTTGGGGACCGTCAGAGAAGTTCTGGTTAGTTCCACTTCATTTAACTCCTGAACACTTTTATACTCACTAGCATTACTCTAGGCTAATTTTTCCAGGAATATTGTGTGTTTCACTGGCTATCGACGCGTCGAGTTTTCTCGTGACGCTGTGTACTTGACTCGTTGAAGATATTGTTGCTCGGGTGCGTGTTTTTTTCACTAAAGATCAATCATTCAACTAATTTGGATTGGATTTTGGCTGTAGATCATAACTTCTCTTATCCATGACTCGCCCATCGAGGAAGTTCGCTTCCGGTTCCATGCCCAAACCTCCTCTACGCCAGTCTAATCGTCTCGCAACAAACACTCACTCCGGATCACCTCCTCGCTCTCCTCTAATGTCTAGCCAGACCGTTGGAGGCCCTGCGACACCCCATACACCACGGAAGCGCCGTCAACCGAAACCTACCGCTTCTGCTTCACGTCACGGGAAGCTTTCAACAAACGATATTCTTGAGAAGACGGTCAAGGGTCTAGGGCTGAAATTCGTTCCCGATGAATGGCAGCTTCGATTGATCCAGAAGATCCACGAAGGAAGTGATTTGATCCTCGTCGCCGGGACTGGATATGGCAAGAGCTATATCTTTGAAGCTCTAGCGCTGTTGGGAGTCCCAAAGAATGAGATCGTTCTGGTAATATGTCCTTTGAAGACATTAGAGTATGATCAGGTATTCATTTGTTCGGTTCTTCTGCTTTATCTTTATTTATGCTATGTTAGGCTAAACAGGCTCAAGCAAAAGGCCTCAAGACGGTTGTTGTTAACGAAGACACTTCGGACGCTGCAGGGACATGGCGCGATACGCGAACCAAGGCCCAGCTCGTGTACATGTCGCCAGAGATGGCGCTGTCCCATCGCTTCGATGAGCTTTTCAGGGATGGCAAGTTTCGTCATCGCATAAAGTCTGTCATTGTTGATGAGACTCATTGCATTGACGAGTGGGGCAAAATTCAGAAAAACTCCCATTTTGCCATATTTCTGCACCGACCACCTGAACATCGAATATGGCAGACTTTAAGGGTTGGGGCTTCTTGGGCTTCTTTGGCTTTGAAGGTTTTACTGTTGCTGCAATGAAACGATGGGTGGCGGAGAGTTTTTGCAACTTCTTTCTTTCCATTTCTTCCACCAGTACTCGCAGATCTTCCTGGAACTTGACCTCCTTGGAACGACGCTCACGATCAGGGTCTCCAAAGAAGTTCGCGACAAGATGGCTGATATCTCGGAAGGCCTCGACCGGTGCAGAACCCTTCTTGATAATGTACTCGACAGTGACGCCGTTACCGGATGCAATGAAAACACGCTGAATCCTTGGTAAGTCTTTGGTTTCCATATATTGTGTGAACGTACTTTGACCCAATAATTTAGATGCTCAAGATATAAATCTGCAGCAATCCATCTTCCCGGCTTTCCTAGTCGGTTCACAAACCACAATCGTTCAAGAACTGCACGCATGGCAGGGGTTGTTTCATATTGCCATCGTAGAAGGATGTCGGCACACTCTCGAGCGTAATTGTGCTGGCCAGCCCCACGGAATGCAAAACACCAGTACTTAAGGACCCGAAGAACACGTCCAGCATCCGCATGACTGACACCTTGCTCAAATTCTAGAAATATGAGCGCGTCTCGGATGAAATAGATATCGTGAGCCATGTAATCATCTCCTTTGGCCTTTGCTGACTCGGCGGCGGTAGCTGTAGCAAACTCGGCTTGGATCCTCTCTGCTACCGAGTTCAAATCTTCAAGTGTTGGCCGCCATTCCTCAAGCTCGGACCATTTCTTGAAGCCTTTGAAGATCCTACGTGCCTGGATTGTGAGTGTTTAATTGGTGATTCAGGAGGCTAAACTCACATTACTATGTGCAGTAGACGTGCTATTAGTGAATGTCGAATCAATGATTTTGCAGCAGCGTAATTTGGTTTTGCTGCGTCCCAAGTCCGACCAAGAAGACCTTTGTGTGCTGCAAGGGATGTAGGGTCTGTAACCGCATTTCCGAAATGCGTACGCATTATCATGTGAGTAGCATTAAGTGCAAAGTGAAAAACCTGGCTGAGCTCTTCGATGTATTCTAGACGATGCATAGGAGTAATATCATCGTGTCGGTCATTTCGTGCGCGTCGAACATTGATAATGGAAAGCCAATCTCCCAACTTGAAACGAACTTTGGACGCCCATCCAGTAACGGTTTGCCCAAGGCGCCCTGGGATAGCTTGCATGAGCTTTACAATCCCGTTCTTTGAGCCTTCATTGATGTCAAATACCCCGAGCGGCGCTGTCACAGTCTTCTTCACTGGCAAAGGACGATCCTGTGGCATATCCTTCTGTAGCATCTCTAGCATTGCTTTACGAGTCGGCCATTTTGCACTTCCCGGGCAGTTTCTAGCGATGAGGTTCGATATCATATTTGTGGCTGCCTTCGCCATATGCTTATCATCCTCTAGTGTCGGAAGAATATCGTGAAAGGTTGCGGCCTTCCTCTTTCCCCGAAGGTTCAGCTTTGTTGGGAGATCCTCAGCTGCTTCTACGTCTATCCCCTCGCTGTCCACGCCAATGAGGGCTACATTTGTGGCATGTATCATATGGTTTTTGTTGTGTACCCGTTGCTGATGCTTTGCATTGTAGATGTCGATGTTGTCAAATATGGTCCCAAAAGTACCACCCGCCCTAGCCAGTTCTATTGCAACATTTATCGCATCCTCCGACAGTGTCTCTTTCAACCGCTCGATAGTACGGCCCGATACACTGAGGCCAATATTGCTAAGCATCGAGAGGACGCGAGAGCTTGTCCCGTTAATTTTGAAGAATAATCCCAGGACAACGTTCAAGGCATTTGTTCCAGTATTGTTTGTATAGGCAAGCATTGTGATAACAGCAATGAGGACCTTGGTGCTGATGAGTATAATATTTACAGGGGAATCATTCATTGAGGCATACCAGCGTCGAATTGCGACCATAGGCAAGATAACCAGAGCGTGTCTGCTTCGGGAGTCTCAAGCCATCCAAGTTGGGATCGTCATCCCAATCTGACAACGATTCGTCGCTCAACTCCGCCCCCGTCTCCAGTGTGGTGCTATGCTCACCCCTTTGTTTCCTTTCGGTGTCTTTCCTGTACCGATTCTTCGAGGTTGTCCAGACAGAGAGGAAGTTCCATGTGAAAGGTGCGCATTCCCTATAACGTTGTGCAATAGCACTTGGCGAAAGGAGTTCTCGAATTGATACCATTGTCAGGCCTTTAATTCGAATCTTCAAGTCAGGAGTGCTGGTGACCCGAGTACTTTCCTCGACGGCAATTTCTTCTGCGCAAGACTGTATGATATGTTCATGAAGACGTTGTTGTACCTTTTTAGGGAAGTTGGTGTGCCAAAGTTGATATATTGCCCCAGGTGCAAAGCGGTCAAGCTCTGTATTCCCTCCTTCTCTATAGCCCATGAAGATCCCTGCTCGGCTCTTGACTTCCTGGACCGCGCTGGAAAATATGAAGTTGAGAAACTGGGCAATGGTGACGCCGAGGAAGATAAGAAGGGAGAAAATAAGGTGGTATTTGGCTTCTGAGTCGAGTTTTTCGAGTTCTGACTCGAGCTTATCTTTCCAGAAAGCATTATTGTACTTGATACGAGGTGGCATCGCTGGTCAAGCGTTTTTGCAAGCCCCTTTCGTCCTTGATCTCCTTTTTCATCGTTGGTCACAATACGTGACATATTGTGACATGATCGTGCCCGACAAAGAAAGTGCGTCGTTTTCTGTTCATCGTTCTCTACTCCTCCAAATTTATGCTTAGACTAACTATACTAACCCTCTAGTATACTTCAACCACATTTTACCCTGTCCGAAACCATTCCGCCGTTATCCCAGACATGGAACTTATTGGGCAGTGACAAGCATGTCGCCTCACATATACAGCTCATATCTTCAAAATATATTTGTTACAAGGAATTCTGTCTGCATGAGGTTATTAACTAGTATCTAATGTACAACTTTTATGTATTGTCTGAAGCATTTGCGTATGGTTTTGTGTCAGGACGTTGCTCTCAAAAAGGTCCTCATATTTGACATATTGTCCCAAGCCCCTTCTGCGAAGGATCACCTGTCACCGGGCCGGAGCAAGGGCTTGCTCCGAACCTAGTCCTAGAGGAAGATTTTTGGGAATTTGACCGTTTTGCGACGATGATCTGCCCCGGTCTGCACCGCCATTCTGTCAGAAGATTTGACTAGCTCGACGAAAGCTTTTTGTAGAAAGGAAGGAAGGAAGCTTCAGGGGATTCTGGCAACCGCATTCAGGCAGGAAACCGCAGAACAAGTCTCAAGATAAATGTCATGTATGTATATAAGTGGTGAAAACTTCGGCCATGCCGGCCATGGTTGGCGCTTACTCGCGCGGGTATGACGCAATCATCGATGATTACAAATCTGGGCGTGTCTTTCTTCCACTGTCGTCCCTCCTACTTCCTCGATAGCGCGATCTCGACTCTCGCAAGATACTGGAGACGATACTGGAGCTGAAGGTGATGCTAGGACAGGTGATGATGATGCTGCGGAGGAGGGTAACGACAACGACAAAGAAGATATTGTCGTTCCAGGCCCTGGCGTAGGTCAACCTCAAGTACGAAAAGCTGCATGGAGACTTTTAGGTGCGGTGGTTGATGTACACGTATTACAACCCTCCCAGCAGCCTTCTCAGCCTGACTCGTCCAGACAGCCTCCATCGTCATCGATATCGCAGACCGAAAGCCAAAGTGACGAGACTGAGTCTGACAAGCGAAACGAGGTCATTCGTATCCTTAGTACCTCCATTCTCTTAGGCTGTACGGACATCGACACGAAAATAGAAAACGGACGCTGCGCCTGCGCCTGGCAAGAACAAGATAAATCCGTCCAAGGTGTAATGTGGAAGTCTTTATTAGGGTTTTTAGGAGGTACGTGTCGTATGTGTATACGTTCTCACTGGGTTTCGTTTCTCGATATTGACGTCTTCTTCTCCATATGTTTATACAACATCGTTAACGTGACTAACTAATCTTTCACCTACAGCTCATCCAGCCGCATGGACCGTTTCTTCCCCTCCCACATCCAACCAACCAACGTACCCGGCATTCGACCCCTTCCTCTCGTTCCTCCGTGCCTTGCCTAGCGAAACGGGGATTGGAGCAGGAGGAGGAGCAGCGCAAGTGTATCCAGTGGTCTTGGTCGTATTGGGGAGTGTTCCGATGGAGGTTCTCCTCGCGCCAGCATCGGGTGTTTTTGGCCAGGGAGAGGGGGAGGAAGGTGAAGGTGGAGCAGAGGCAGCAGAGGGAGAGGAAAGGAAAAGGAACTTGGACAAGTTGTTTGATGCGTTTTGGGATCCTTGGAGAGAGTCTCAGTCCACGACGCCGACCGGAGGAGGAAGAGGGAAGGCATTCAACGCATTCATCCAAGCAGTTTTGGAGTGTATGGTTTTGGTGGTACGAAGGGTGTCTGGATCCTCAAGCTTCCCGTCTCAACTTTCCTCTTCCAAATCCAGCTTGACAAAGGAGGAGATGCACTGGATGTTGAACAACCTAGTGAAGACGCAGATTGAATTAGTCTGGAGGGCTGTAGCCACAGCAGCTTCTTCTTCTACCTCCTCCGCCCCCTCCAATTCAGGCTCAGCAGCGGCGTCCACCAAGTCATCGAATCGAAGGGCAGTAGTAGTTCCCAAACCGGGATCCAAAGGCGCAGGCACTCAAGCTGGGGAGGAAATAGCAGATGTTGTAGCCAAGGCTTTCGGAGGGGTTTTACGTGGCCTACGGGGTGTGCGGGGAGATGCACCCTACTATGACACGGCGTATGAAACGATGCGTGGGGTTGTGAAGGGGAGTGTTGGGGAATTGGGGGAGAGCGGAACGACGATATCGACATCAACATCGATACTTGGGAATGGATTGGGATTGGATTGGGATTGGGATTGGGGTTGTAATAAGGGTGCTGAAAGCTATCGTCGATGCGAGTGCTGATGCGAATGTCGATGTGGAAGGGAAAAGTCCCCTGCTGAATGAGGTGTTCGATATCGTGTTGGGGAGATCCGAACAGAGACTAGCGGATGCAGGGGCAGATACATCGGCAGATGCAGGTGCACTCACACTCCTCGATGAACTTCTGTGTACCTTTGGCTTTACTTCCCCTGACGTGGATGTAGAGACAACCGACCGGATCGACACCCTAATTGTGCGGAACGCTTGCACTCTTTTACTTTATCCCGAAGGAGGTTTAGGTCTGAAGCTCCTTGCGACGTATTTGATGTATCGCGATGGGAGTGGAGCTACTACTTCCTCTTCTTCTTCGACGCAATCATCTCTCCTCTGGCTAGCGCTTTTAGAACAGGTGGTTTCGAGGCAGCACGCGAGTACGAGTTTCGAGCAAGCCTTATCCCGTCTCCTAGATCTTTTCCGGATGCTCGACTCTAGCAGTGGCAGTGGGGATAATTTGAAAACAAGGGCGAAGCTCAGCGCCCCTCTCATTTTCTGTCTGGCCAAAAGTTCGACAAGCAATGGAAAGGAATTATTATTCTTAGCTTGATGTGCGTATTTCCCTCTGTCCTTTCTGTTCCTCAACAGTGACTTTTGTCATATGCGTCTCTCCAGGTTTCCGAATTAATCAAATATCCATGGCACATACCCCTTTATTTTTTTTTCGACTGTTGCGTACGTAGTTTTATTTGGAGAAAGTCGGTCTTCTAACACTCTCGCAATGTTATCACGTTGTTTGCACTTTGATTTTTGCAGGGGTACAACAACCAGGTAGCGACCAGCCCTACAATGTAAGCGTAAGTTAGTTGTTGCGGAGCACGACTTGCTTATACTTTTTTTCGCCAGTCCTATGCCGGTAGGGGATTTGAAGCTGTCAAAGAGGGACAAAGTCATTTCTGCTGCTGAAACTCATTCCTAGACCGTCCCAGAGGCTGGCGCCGGTCCTGAGCTGAAGAAGCTCTTGAAGGAGGCCACTGGAATGAAAGCTGCACCTGCAGCAACGGTTGGCGATAATGATCCTTTTGTCATATCGGACAAAAATTGAAGGTTGCGGTGAGGTCTAGGTCTCTTTCAAGCTTGACCTGACTCGGATTTTAGACAGGTCATGGAAATTTCGCCGCTGCGAAATTTACTGGTACCGGTGATTTCGAAACGTTTCAGTTTCACTGAGATTGGGAGTTTGGCAAGAGACAGCAATAACTTGAATGGTCATTGGCATCTTTCGTAGTCTTTGTAACGCTTGTACTATGTTTATGTAGCCCAAAATAAATATTTTACTGCTTCATTATCACGTATGATGAGCGTATAATCAAACGTATGGGAGCCCAAATAAACAGGTATATTTGATGTATGAAATGTTGGTATGATTGCGTATATTCTAGTGTATAAACGAACGAGAAAAAAAGTCGTGATCGTGTATAATCGTGCGTGGATATCCACTCGGGGTCGTATACATACACATACGCAGCAAATACGCAGCCAAATTCCGGGATAAGCCTAGCGCAGGCTGCGTAGCAGGCTTATAGGAGGCGTCGCTAGACGCTCACTTTTGCTCTCAACTCCGATACGACCAACGCGTATAGCGCCTTTTTCAGGTCTCCCACTCTCCCACCCTGTTTTAGTGGCCTGTACTTTAGTAGACTTTGGTACGGTCAACTCAGGTCTTTAGACCCGCGCCTCTGTGAGTTTTATGTGCTCGAGCTCGCTTCACATCTTCAAACTCAAACTCTGTGGTAGGCTGCACTAAATATAAGTCATACATATTTCGCGAGTTACTAAGTATTTTGTTTTTGGAGGTACAGTATTAGAGCCTTGAGATTTAGGTACAAAAAAATAATGCATCTTTGTTAATCGATATGTACAGATCCCTAGAGCTTCAAAATGAGTTTCAAACGCACTCAACCTCGTCCAATTCCATCAAGAATTGTGCGAGTATATATATAATATATATATCTGCTTTTGCGTTTGGAGCGATTGCTCCCGAGTGTTTACACGTGGTATTTACGTATCACATCATGGTCCCAAGTCTGAATTCGGACATGGGTCTGAACAAGCATGGGACATGGGCCAGCGGCAGTCCCGCCAAGTTAAACGACGGAGTCTTGCTCTCGCTGCTTCACTCCAGGAGCAACAAGAGCAACATGTCCGCATGATCTCCATCCAGCAGTATGAAGATGAGGCCCAACTTGAACAACAGAGTCTTGCTCTCGCTACTTCACTCCAGGAGCAACAGGAGCAACAGGAGCAGGACCGTATGATCGCCATCCAGCAACAGCAGCAGTATGAAGATGAGGCCCACCAACTTGCTCTCGCTGCTTCACTCCAGGAGCAACAGGAGCATGACTACATGATCGCCATCCAGCAACAGCAGCAGTATGAAGATGAGGCGTCCCAACTTGCTCTCGCTGCTTCGGCCAAAGTCACATTCGAATGTGGTGTTTGTATGGAAACTGTCATAGACGAAGACTTGGCCTTAGTTGACAATTGCCAGCATCAATTCTGCCGAGAATGTCTCCAGGGTTATGTTCTTTCAAAGATTAAGGATCGTCGATTCCCCATCGTATGTCCGATATGCATGAATGACAAAGCGCATCCGAATCCGGGAAGTGAGTTTGTTCTCCTTATTTGTTCTCTATTATTCTGACAATTTGTAGCTATCGGACAGAGCCTCATTGAGCAGATGCATATCCCACAAAAAGATTACGAGATCTTTGAACAGATGATGCTGTTGCAGTACAGTATCCCAGTCTATTGCTCAAGGTATGTATATAATGTCTTTCATCGCCAACCAATAATCTGACTTTTTTCAATCAGATGCTCGCAAACTGCGTTTATCGATCGAGATCGAATACCAAGAAGAGGTCATTGTTACATGCCCACTTCCTGGATGTGGGCATGCCTGGTGCAAGACCTGTATGCAGGACATTGACTTTGGAGGGCCGCCACACTCGTGCGATGGTTCAAACGAGCTAGCGAGTCTCATGCGTGAAAAAGGATGGAAGGCTTGTCCAGGATGCCAGACCAATATACAGAAAATGGATGGATGCAACCATATGACAGTAAGTACGCAATTTCTCAGCTATTCTTTCCTTCTTGTAATCACTTTCCCTTTAGTGTCCTTTGCCAGGTTGCAACATGTGCGTATCTTTTCCCAACGTATTGATTACTTGTGAATAAATATTGACGATCTTTTTTATAGGCATTTTTGCTACCGCTGTGGTCAAGGCATCATTCGATCTACACTAACCACCGAGGTGCGGAATGCAATCAGCGGACATTATGGTGCTTGTCAGTTACTCGAGGTCGAGGAGGAGGAGGAGTAGTACCTCCTGTCCCCGTTAGCGTGACTTTTTTCTCTTTTTTTGAATCCCGTTTTAGTGCGTAAACATACAGTGGTAGCGAAAATCTGTCTAGGTATGCGTGTATATGTAGTTGTATATATCTGTGCGGATGTATATGTACTGGCAACAACAAAAAGCACCAAAGGAAGCCAACGAAATAAATCACAAGGGTAGGCAATCGTAATCGTATATGAGAGGAAAACAGAAAGTGATCGCGCGACTACAGTTCCCTCGAAGTTCGATATTGATATGGTTAGCGCCTACTCGAGGGACGTGCTGCAGTTTTTCTGCACTACTTATACCATCACATTGTAGAAGGAAGGTGGCATGATCTTGTATTTTGTAGAGCGATTGGAGACAACGTAGATGGCATCAAGAGTAGGAAGGAACTGGAGACACTATCAGCAAGATCAAGTAAATTAAAACATTGATTTGCGTACCTTCTCGCGCACTAGCAATGGGTGATTTTTAATATTTTATTCCGATAAATAATTGTAATCGTATACTGATCCATAACAAAGAGAATGTGGTTCCGTCTATACCTACGAGGGCTTGACTGGTGTGCATTTGGTGCTGTCGTAAAGCTGAAAGTGAACAGATGATTCCTTCTCGATAGTTTCGTAAGGGAACTGATCCAAGTTGATAATCATAGGCGACTTGAAGAATCCCAGGCCTCTGAGCACATTCGGTTGCTCCAACATCCATTTCACTAGCCTCTTGGCTAGAGTATCCGCCATTGCCTCGGACGTTTCCGGCACCGGAGGTTTCGTGAAAGAAACTAGTACAAATAGTCAGACTGTGTTCCCAAAGGAAGAAAACACGGACGCACCTCCTGCCAGTCAAGCCCCAATTTCAAAGGCGGAAGCTGCTTCACCACTTATCATCATATAATGCATCTTCTGATGGTCGAGACCAAGTTGAATAACCGCATGACATGGCTGGTATAGTGTGCACAGTTTCCCGCCAAAAAACTGAAAGCGGACTGCTGCTCCTAGCGGAATGCTTCCATAGGGAATTGATTAGAAAAAGATATGATTGGAGCGTTATGGAACCCCAAGCGTGTCTTCAACTCCGGCTGGTTGAGTGACCATGAAACTATGCTCTCAGCTTCGGCATGAGTGTGAACATCAAAATTTTCCAGTCCAGTAGCATCCCTCTCGATTCTGGCGAAAGAAACTGAGAAACAATCAGAGCAGACCAAGGCCGAGAAAGATGTATGATTCACGCACCTCCTGTTACCAGTAGTGGCTGTCCTTTAACTTCCTTCAAGCCGGTTTACAATCCCACGAAGAGAACCTCCTGGATCTTTACCGAAAAATGCAAGCATGGTTTCTGAAGCGGTTTCCTTTTACACGCGCCAGACCCGCCCGTCCCGTCAACTCAAAGTAGACTGGCGAGTCCTCCGCGATATCTTGAAGGCCAAGCCTCTGCTTCCTAGAAAGAAACTCGACCACAGACGCCAAACCTATTACATACTTGGTCAAATAAAAACAAGTTTAGTTCTTTTGTAATGCTTACCTGCAACTTGGTGACAACGAGCTCATAGTGATAGGAGATGCCTCCAGACACAGGTACAGAGACAGAGACTGGAGATATACATAGAAAGCGTGTAACTGATGGTATTTTCTTGATTTCTGCTACGATAGCTTCCATGGTGAAGGAAAAGAGGTGTACAGGTATAGTGATGTGTCTGACATGTGCACTTTGAGACGCGTTCTTTAGGCGCGCGGCATATCCGTCAACTCCGATTAGGAGCAGAGGGAGTTGATGAGGAGGATTTGGGTGAAGCAGAGCCTGGGTACTACGCTTAACCTGAACTCGAACTCGGAATGAACGTGCAAGGAACCCTGACACTAGCACCTCACGACATAGGTCTTGCTATAGCGAGTTTGGCGAGGCTTTCGCTCTTGGTCTATCTCTGACACATATTCGTTCTCACATAAAGCCATCGTGGATCCAGAATGGTGTCCGAGTCCTCTTTCTACGTCTTCTGCAACTCAATGTGGAAACTCTCGCTGTCTACAGTTACATGAAGCTCGCTTGCTCACAGCCTCACTGAGCTCAGATTTTGGTCTGCGGCACACTAAATAAAATATATAAAAATAACATATCGCAGGGAATAAATTTTTAGAGGGTTATTTCGTAGTTATATTGCTTTTGGAGGTATTAGATATACTAAGACAATACGCCAAATTAAACTTGAACGGAGGCTTGCTCTCGCTGCTTCGGCCAAAGTCACATTCACCTGTGGCATTTGTATGGAAGATTTCATAGACGAAGACTTGGCCTTAGTTGACAATTGCCAGCATCAGTTCTGCCGAGAATGTCTCCAGAATTATGTGCTTTCAAAGATCAAGGACCGTCGATTCCCCATTGTATGTCAAAAAAAAGAGGGGAAAGGGGGAGGGGATAACTTCCCCCAAAAATCCCCAAAAAGGCTGGAGGAAAGCATGGTTTCGTGGTCATTGAACCAGCAGCAGTTGAAGACACACTTGGTTTCAGAGTGCTCCAATCATATCTTTTTCTAATCAATTCCCCTATGACAGCATTCCGCTAGGAGCAGCAGTCCGCTTTCAGTTTTTTGGCGGGAAACTGATGCACCACTATCCCTGCCATGTCATGCAACTGTTCAACTTGGTCTCGACCATCAGAAGATGCATTATATGACGATAAGTGGTAAAGCATGTTGACCTTTGAAATCGGGACTTCACTGGCTAGGAGGTGCGTCTGTCTTTTCTTCCTTTTTTGAACTCAGTTTGACCATTTTACACCAGTTTCTTTCACAAAACCTCCTGTGCCGCAAACGTTCGAGGCAATGGCGGATACTCTAGCCAAGAGGCTAGTGAACTGGTTGTTGGAGCAACAAGATGTGTTCAGAGGTCTGGGATTCTCCAAGTCGCCTATAGTTATCAACTTGGATCAGTTCCCTTATGAAACTATTCGAGAAGGAATCATCTGTTCACTTTCAGCTTTACGGCGGCAGCAAGTGCACACCAGTCAAGCCCTGTTATGCCCTCGTAGGTATAGATCACAAGACGGAACCCATCCTCTTCGTTATGGATCAGTATATGATTGACAATTATTTATTGGGATCGAATAAAAAAAAGCCAATTGTTAGTGCACGAGAAGGTATGCGAACCAGTGTTTTATTTTACTCGATCTTGCTGATAGTGTCTCCAGTTCCTTCCAGATCTTGATGCCATCTAAATTGTCTCCAGTCGCCCTGCAGAATACAAAATCATTCATGCCACCATCCTTCTACAGTGTATTTACATCCTGTGGACAGTATAAGTAATACAGATTCCATATACTATGCGGGAACAACTGCAGCACTCCCTTTGTTTACGTTTGATGCACCTCGAGCAGGTGCTAACCATAGCGCGAACATATCGATATTGAACTTTGAAGGAACAGAGATTTAATGTAGTCGCGCGAACGTTCTCATACCTACCTTACATTGCCTAATTAAGCCTTTGTGATTTATTCTGTTGGGCCTTCTTCGGGTGCTCTTCATAGCTGCCAGTACAAATACATTTGCGCAGACACATATAAGGACATATACATGCATACCTAAACAGATCTTCACTACTGTATGCTTACACACTAAAATTGGGACTCAAGAAAAGAGAAAAATAGTGTCGCTAACGGGGACAGGAGGTACTACAACTCCTCTCTCATCTCATCATTGTCATTGCCACCATTGAGTAACTCCTCATTGTCACCATCAACATCATCAAGTAACTCCTCCTCATCATCATCATAGTCGGGTAACTCCTCATCGTTGTTGTCATTGTCATCGAGTAACTCCTCCTCATCATCATTGCCAGGTAATTCCTCCTCATCATCATCATAGTCGGGTAACTCCTCATCGTCGTTGTCATCGTCATCAAGTAACTCCTCCTCATCATCATCGCCAGGTAACTCCTCCTCATCATCATCATAGTCGGGTAACTCCTCATCATCATTGTCAGGTAACTCCTCATTATCATCATCGGGTGACTCCTCATCATTGAGTAACTCCCCCTCCTCATTGTCATCGAGTAACACCTCATCCTCTTCAAAGAACTGGCAAGCACTATAATGTTCGCTGACTGCATTCTGCACCTTGCTGGTCAGCACAGATTGAATGATGCCTTGACCACAACGATAGCAAAAATGCCTATAAAAAATATCGTCATATTTATTCACAAAGTAATCAATACTTTGGGAAAAGATACGCACATGTTGCAACCTGGCGAAGGACACTAAAAGGGAAAATGAGCACAAGAGGGAAAGAATAGTAAGAAATTAGACACTTACCGTTATATGGTTGCATCCATCCGTTTTTTGTATATTCGTCTGGCATCCTGGACAGACCTTCCATCCTTTTTCATGCATGAGACTTGCTAGCTCGTCTGAACCATCATCTGAACCATTGCATGAGTGCAGCGGCCCTCCAAAGTCAATGTCCTGCATACAGGTCTTGCACCAGGCATGATCACATCCAGGAAGTGGGCATGTAATAATGGCCTCTTCTTGGTATTCGTTTCGATTGACAAACGCAGTTCGCAAGCATCTGATTGAGAAAAAGTCAGATTGTGGTGAAGGCTTGGCGGTGAAAGACATTACTTTAAGCAATGGACTGGGATAGCGTGCTGTGAAAGCATCGTCTGTTCAAAGATTTCATAGTCTTTTTGTGGGATATGCATCTGCTCAATGAGGCTCTGTTCAATAGCTACAAATTGTTAGAATAATAGACCAGAATAATAGAGAAGAAATAAGGAGAACATACTGTTGGAATATCAAAGGTAAATATATTCTATCGAACTATACATGGAACACTTTCTCGTAGTCTCCACTTGTTTGTATCACCATCTCATGCACTCCATTGTTATCGTCTCGCAGACTCCACTTAGTCTCTCTCCGTATCCACTTGCTCTCTCGCAGTACCCACTTTACCGTATGGACAGTAGCCACAAGTATTCATGCAGTAGCCACTTGCCCGATATATCACTTGTACTTAGGACTGTATATAAGCTTAGGTACTATACCCTGTAATAACACTGTCATCCCCCATCGATCTGTGTGATCGTTACTACTAAGTCCTGTGTGGACTTACTGCTGCTACTTCCTGTTTAGGAACGTAACTCTAATACATACTCACTTCCTGGATTCGGATGCGCTTGGTCACTCATGCATATCG
>ML769581.1:101600-115318 GCA_009733575.1 Gymnopus androsaceus JB14
GTCATGCAACTGTTCAACTTGGTCTCGACCATCAGAAGATGCATTATATGACGATAAGTGGTGAAGCAAGTTCGACCTTTGAAATCGGACTTCACTGGCAGGAGGTGCGTCTGTCTTTCTTCCTTTTTGAACTCAGTTTGACCATTTTACACCAGTTTCTTTCACAAAACCTCCTGTGCCGCAAACGTTCGAGGCAATGGCGGATACTCTAGCCAAGAGGCTAGTGAACTATCTCTCTCTTATGGCTGGGATAGTGTGCACAGTTCCCGCCAAAAAACTGAAAGCGGACTGCTGCTCCTAGCGGAATGCTGTCATAGGGGAATTGATTAGAAAAAGATATGATTGGAGCACTCTGAAAATCAAGTGTGTCTTCAACTGCTGCTGGTTCAATGACCACGAAACCATGCTCTCAGCTTGGGCATGAGTGTGAGCATCAAACTTTTCCAGTCCAGTAGCACCCGCTCGATCCTGAGTGAAAGAAACTGGGGGAAAAATCAGAGCAGGCCAAAGCCAAGAAAGATATATGATTCGCGCACCTCCTGTCACTAGTAGTGCAGCTCCTTTAACAATGATATTTCCTGCAGGCCGGTTTACAATCCCACGAAGAGAACCTCCTGAATCTTTTACCGACGAATGCAAGGCATGGTCTCCTCACGCGATGCACGTTCTACATGCAACCATGGCCCGCCCGTGAGCTCGAAAGTAAGACTCGAGCGAGTCCTCGTGCAATATCTTGATAGGAATTATCATACGCAAGGAACTGCCATTGTATGTTCTTCCCGACCACGCTCAGCTCATATCGACGACTTTGTCACAAAACTCTTTAATCATTGACTCGAGTCGTTCCGGTACTTTGTCGACTACAAAGGCGTTTCCTTCGCGCAAGGTCTCATCCAGAATATTCGGAGGTGCTGCCTTGTTTCAAGAAAGTGCATACGAATGTAGCGGACGGTTCGCGTGCTTCCTAGACCACTTCCAGTCTGATAAATAGCAACAGAGGATACGCAGAAGATTAGCGCAGTGCAATCCGAATTTGAGTACGAAACGAAAGACTTACATGCAGAGGTACCGCACACGCAATAGAAACAAGACCAAGGATAAGGGCGAGGAAGATTGGTTTAAAATGCATAGCGTAAGTTGTTGTAAAAAAATTGAATGAAAAAGAACCAGGTTTTGACCAATAAAATCGAGTCGGAGGGAACTGGACCAGCAGCTGAGGGCCTTCCTTCTGAGACTTGCCTTATGTAGTCAATGATAGTCATCACCCCTCCCGTCTATGTACACAGCTACAGGGAAGGCAGGAAGGCAGGAAGGTTTATTTCATGGAATGGTGCGAGCGGCTATTCTCAGATTCGTTCCCAGTTCATTTATCTGTACCATTTATGGTGAGAATAAGTCGTAGAGGTGAAAGTTGTTCATCCATTTTGTATGCTTGAGAATAGTTCTTTGTGAGATGCAGTTTCATTGGCTAAAAATCTTGTCCTAGAGGAAGATATTTGCGAATTTGACCGTTTTGGATGCACTTTTACGACGATCTGCCCCGGTCTGCACCGCATATGTACAGATGTCGACAGAGATTTGATTTGAGTAGAAAGGAAGGAAGGAAGGAAGCTTCAGGGGATTCTGGCAGTTCCCGCCTACCGCATTCAGGTGTATTTGTACTGCAGCTTGAAGAGCACCCAGGAGGCCCCCAACAGAATAAATCACAAAGGCTTAATTAGGCAATGTAAGGTAGGTATGAGAACGTTCGCGCGACTAACATTAAATCTCTGTTCCTTCAAAGTTCAATATCGATATGTTCGCGCTATGGGTTAGCACCTGCTCGAGGTGCATCAAACGTAAACAAAGGGAGTGCTGCAGTTGTTCCCGCATAGTATATGGAATCTGATTACTTATACTGTCCACAGGATGTAAAACACTGGAAAAAAAAAAAAAAAAAAAAAAAAAAAAAAAGACAAAAAAAAAAAAAAAAAAAAAAAAAAAAAAAAAAAAAAAAAAAAAAAAAAAAAAAAAAAAAAAAAAAAGAAGGATGGTGGATGAATGATTTTGTTCTGCAGGGCGACTGAGGACAATGTAGATGGCATCAAGATTCTGGAAAGAACTGGAGACACTATTCAGCAGATCCAAGTAAAATAAAACCATTGATTCGCGTACCTTCTCCCGGACCTAGCAATGGGTTTTTTTTACTTTCGATCCCGATAAATAATTGTAATCGTATACTGATCCATAACGAAGAGGATGTGGTTCCGTCTTGTGATCTATACCTACGAGGCATAACAGGGCTTGACTGGTGTGCACTTGGTCTCCGCGTAAAGCTGAAAGTGAACAGATGATTCCTTCTCCAATAGTTTCATAAGGGAACTGATCCAAGTTGATAACTATAGGCGACTTGGAGAATCCCAGACCTCTGAACACATCTGGTTGGCTCCAACAACCAGTTCACTAGCCTCTTGGCTAGAGTATCCGCCATTGCCTCGAACGTTTGCGGCACAGGAGGTTTGTGAAGAAACTGGTGTAAAATGGCAAACTGAATTCAAAAAGGAAGAAAAGACAGACACCCCTCCTGCCAGTGAAGTCCGATTTCAAAGGTCGAACTTGCTTTACCACTTATCGTCATATAATGCATCTTCTGATGGTCGAGACAGTTGAACAGTTGGCATGACATGGCAACCACCGATGACGATAGTAATCCTTCCTCCTCCACCAAACCCAAACCCACTTCCTCCAAACCAAAACCAAAACCCAAATTCAAGCCGCCACCTGGACCGCAATCGCTATCGAAAAAAGACGCCAAAGCTCTGTTCAAAAAGGAACGTCAAAAAGCCTACATTGCGCCTAGTAAACCTGCACCAGTGAGGAGGGATCCACTGGATGAAAAGTCGGAAACGGGTGGACTGGTGTATGTGCTTCCGGGGGAGTTGGTTTTGGTATTAAGGAGTTTAGGTACGTGGGTTCTTGTGAGGAGATGACAGGCACGGATCCTAACGCGGGACTCGTTGTGCTGTAGGCAAAAAAGCAATCAAGACGCGGGAGAAAGCGTTGGAAGAGTTGATGAGCGGATGGGTATCGGGGACAGCGGAGAATGACCAAGTATTGGTGGATATGTTACCTGTTTGGGTGAGTCCGAGTCTCTAATCCGACTATCTAACCGATCTAACTATAACGACACTGATAGCTCTTCCACCTCCCAGAACTCCTCATCCACCCATCTCGTCAACTCCGGCTGGGAGCAGCTAATGTTCAGCGAGAGCTAATGAGGAGGTCTAGTGTAAATGAGGGTATGGCGCACCATTTGGATTTGGGTGGCTCGAACATACTGGGAACCCTGGCACTAGCAGCGCATGATATAGATCCTGCTATAGCGAGTGTGGCGAGAGAGGCGTGGGCCGCGTTGACAGCAGCGCGTATAGGGCTAGTAGCGACGTTCGCACATAAAGCCATCGTGGATCCAGGAGGTATCTGGGAAGATGTGTGTCCGAGTCCTCCTACTCACCTTCCTACTACGTCCTCTGGTACTTCGACGCCGCAGAAGGGAAAGGCAGTTAAAGGCCGTCCAGTACCTAATTCGAAACCTTTGTTGTCCGCGACAGTTGTCTCGACTTCTGGTACCTCGGCATCGAACGCAAACTCGGAACTAGACTCGCTCGAAACAACCCAAGACCGACACGCGAGGATTCGGGTTGGAGGGCTGGGAGTGTTGGGATGGGTGATATCCCAGTACAAGTTACAGTCGAATTCGGAGCCGATGCAGGAGAAGGAGAAAGATTCAGAGCAAGTGAATGGGGCAGAGGAAGCGATACTATCGATCCTAGCGGATCCACTAATCTGGGCGTGTCTTTCTTCCACTGTCGTCCCGCCTACTTCCTCGATAGCGCGATCTCGACTCTCGCAAGATACTGGAGACGATACTGGAGCTGAAGGTGATGCTAGGACAGGTGATGATGATGCTGCGGAGGAGGGTAACGACAACGACAGAGAAGATATTGTCGTTCCAGGCCCTGGCGTAGGCCAACCTCAAGTACGAAAAGCTGCATGGAGACTTTTAGGTGCGGTGGTTGATGTACACGTATTACAACCCTCCCAGCAGCCTTCTCAGCCTGAGTCGTCCAGACAGCCTCCATCGTCATCGATATCGCAGACCGAAAGCCAAAGTGACGAGACTGAGTCTGACAAGCGAAACGAGGTCCTTCGTATCCTTAGTACCTCCATTCTCTTAGGCTGTACGGACATCGACACGAAAATAGAAAACGGACGCTGCGCCTGCGCCTGGCAAGAACAAGATAAATCCGTCCAAGGTGTAATGTGGAAGTCTTTATTAGGGTTTTTAGGAGGTACGTGTCGTATGTGTATACGTTCTCACTGGGTTTCGTTTCTCGATATTTACGTCTTCTTCTCCATATGTTTATACAACATCGTTAACGTGACTAACTAATCTTCCACCTACAGCTCATCCAGCCGCATGGACCGTTTCTTCCCCTCCCACATCCAACCAACCAACGTACCCGGCATTCAACCCCTTCCTCTCGTTCCTCCGTGCCTTGCCTAGCGAAACGGGGATTGGAGCAGGAGGAGGAGCAGCGCAAGTGTATCCAGTAGTCTTGGTCGTATTGGGGAGTGTTCCGATGGAGGTTCTCCTCGCGCCAGCATCGGGTGTTTTTGGCCAGGGAGAGGGGGAGGAAGGTGAAGGTGGAGCAGAGGCAGCAGAGGGAGAGGAAAGGAAAAGGAACTTGGACAAGTTGTTTGATGCGTTTTGGGATCCTTGGAGAGAGTCTCAGTCCACGACGCCGACCGGAGGAGGAAGAGGGAAGGCATTCAACGCATTCATCCAAGCAGTTTTGGAGTGTATGGTTTTGGTGGTACGAAGGGTGTCTGGATCCTCAAGCTTCCCGTCTCAACTTTCCTCTTCCAAATCCAGCTTGACAAAGGAGGAGATGCACTGGATGTTGAACGACCTAGTGAAGACGCAGATTGAATTAGTCTGGAGGGCTGTAGCCACAGCAGCTTCTTCTTCTACCTCCTCCGCCCCCTCCAATTCAGGCTCAGCAGCGGCGTCCACCAAGTCATCGAATCGAAGGGCAGTAGTAGTTCCCAAACCGGGATCCAAAGGCGCAGGCGCTCAAGCTGGGGAGGAAATAGCAGATGTTGTAGCCAAGGCTTTCGGAGGGGTTTTACGTGGCCTACGGGGTGTGCGGGGAGATGCACCCTACTATGACACGGCGTATGAAACGATGCGTGGGGTTGTGAAGGGGAGTGTTGGGGAATTGGGGGAGAGCGGAACGACGATATCGACATCAACATCGATACTTGGGAATGGGATTGGATTGGGATTGGATTGGGGTTGTAATAAGGGTGCTGAAAGCTATCGTCGATGCGAGTGCTGATGCGAATGTCGATGTGGAAGGGAAAAGTCCCCTGCTGAATGAGGTGTTCGATATCGTGTTGGGGAGATCCGAACAGAGACTAGCGGATGCAGGGGCAGATACATCGCAGATGCGGTGCACTCACACTCCTCGATGAGCTTCTGTGTACCTTTGGCTTTACTTCCCCTGACGTGGATGTAGAGAGAACCGACCGGATCGACACCCTAATTGTGCGGAACGCTTGCACTCTTTTACTTTATCCCGAAGGAGGTTTAGGTCTGAAGCTCCTTGCGACGTATTTGATGTATCGCGATGGGAGTGGAGCTACCACTTCCTCTTCTTCTTCGACGCAATCATCTCTCCTCTGGCTAGCGCTTTTAGAACAGGTGGTTTCGAGGCAGCACGCGAGTACGAGTTTCGAGCAAGCCTTATCCCGTCTCCTAGATCTTTTCCGGATGCTCGACTCTAGCAGTGGCAGCGGGGATAATTTCAGAAACAAGGGCGAAGCTCAGCGCCCCTCCTGCGGAAGCGGAGGGAGCACTAACAGAGCTGGATGAGATGATTCTAGGTGTTGCGGAGGGCGCTTTGTGCGGTCCTTCGTCTTCCCGATCACCATCTTCTCCTTCCCCTCCTGCAGCATCTTCGACGACTATGAACCTACTTGGTCGAATTCTCTCCCTCTCTTCCCCTCACCAAGACGCAAGCTCCCACCCCCTCCTAACACCCCTAGCTCTAACGCGCCTCGTAGAAATGGTTGTGAGGAGGTTTGGAGAGGGGGTTGCGGGGATTACTGGGCTCACTCTTCCCGACACGCTGGATGCGTTGGATAAGCTGTTAGTTCTCGTGGAAGTACTTCTTGGCTTGAATTTGTTGCTACTAGTGCCAGACGGTGAATCGGCGACGACAGCGAAAGCACAACCACCTCGAACCCTTCTCCTCTCAAATGTATTCCTCCTCGCGCATGTTTTACCCCGGCTTTCGACTACGGACGTTGACTCGGAGGTTCAGAGGATTAGTTCCGAAGTTCAACGACTATGGGAGTCTTCGATTTCCTCAATAAAGTCGGAGTCGGTGGCCTACGTGTATTCAACGATTGTTGAAACTCTACGGGTTCTTCTTAAGGGAACGGGAACCATAAGCCCCCAAGACGTGGTTAATGCGTTTGATATCCTGCGGGGGTCGATACTGAAGACATCTTCACTCGCCACCAATACCAGTGATAACACCAGCAATATCAGTATCAACACGAACCCAATCTCCGCCTTACTCCCTCCCCAATCCAGCCTGGACGCGCTGTTAGATACATTGGGTGGTGCAGCAATTAGTAGGAGTTTAGGTGTTTTGGACTCGGGGAGTGGGTATGCATATGCGTATGATTATGCGTTAGCTGGTGTTCCTTCCCAATCCAAGTCCTTGACGCCGAACTCGCAGCCCGATGCAGACGCTACAACGTACGTCCGCTACGCACTAGCTCTCCTACGAATCGTATCGGATGATCTAGGACTTGCGAAGGGGCTGTTGGTTCAAGGAGGTGACCCGTGGATCCTCCGGCATCTCCTGGCACTAGGCGTATATGCTGACGGGGTGTCTATGGTACCTTTCGCTGTCACTTACCCCAACGCCACTGCATGAAGGTGAAGATCGAGGTGAAAATGGGGCTAGAGCTGTGGATGGGGATGCGTATAAAGCACTATCCAATGCACTCGGCGGTAATCAGACTATGCAGAGATGTAAAGATGTGATAGGGAAGATCCAACAGATTGTTGCTTATGTGTTTTCTTCCGCTGAAGGAAGTGATGAGGGAGCAGGTTGGACGAGGAAGGAGGTATGTAAGGTGCTTTTGAACGCGAGCAAGGGTTCCAGTACTCCCGCCACTAGTACTGCTACTGGTACGAGTACTCCCGCTATTGGTACTCTGCATTTCCCTCTACCCACCCTCCTCATCAACACCATAACCTCCGCAATACGAACCGACAGCTTCCGCGATTGTTGTGTATTTAGGGAAGTGTTTTCTAGGGTTTTGAGCTTCAGTTTGGGCTCGAGTGGGATGGGAATCGACGAGGAAGAAGCTAATCTCTGGCTTCAGTATGCTAGGACGCTTGTCGAAGGACAGGTACGGGCACCCTTAACTGGGATAACGATTTTGTCGACTCTGGTCGCAAACTTGCCTTCTTCCTCTGCAACTTCCACCTCCACCACAATCTCCTCATTCGCCACCCTCAACCGCTACCGCAACTCCCTCGCTTCCTCCCTCCTCTCCATCCCGTCATCTAAAGCCCCTTCCGAGGGCGCACGGATTCTTAGTACCTTAGTTCTCGGGACTGCACCAGACGCAGTGGAGAGTGGGGAGGAGTTTTTGCCGGTACAGAGGGCGGTTAATGTTGCTAAGGTGTGTCAGAGGTGGGTTGAGGAGGGGGGTGAAGGGGAAGGGGAAGGAGATGCGATGGAGGAACTTGAAAGTATCATGACGTTGACGTTTTTCCATCTCGCCCCGATATTGCAGAATGTTCCAGGAGGGCATTGGCAGTTTATATTTGACGTTGTGGAGAATAATATCGAGGTACGTGTTGTCTTTTACATTACCTCAACTTTTTGTTCCGTTTCTTATTCTAAATTCTAACTCGCGTTTCCCTCTTCTCTCCGTAGAATTGCGACTTTAAATTCATCGCCACCAAATCGTCTTCTTACGCTTCCACATCCACTCCCTCCCCACTCCAACTCCTCACCCTCGCACGTACCCTCCGGCTTATCGCCCACATTCACGATCTCGCGGCAACGAACAAGGCTCTTAGAACAGAGTGGAGCGAGAGGCGGGGAGGGATTATGAGGGGTGTGAGGGATTTGTTGACTGATGGCAGTGAAGGAGAAGAGGAATCCTCTGCCTCCTCGTCATCAAATCCAAGGTCGGAGTTGTCGGTGCCAGAAAATGTCTGTCGCGAGCTAGCATTGGAACTGGTGGCGAATTATCTTCCGGATGAGCTGATTGACTATGAGGTGTTTCCCAAAGTAAGTTCTTCACCGAATTTGTTTCGGTTGAACCAATACTAACTATCCAACGCTCAGATGTGTCATTTGCTTTACTCGAATCCCTCTTCTTCCACGACCATTCGGCACCCCCAACTCGCATACCAGATCCTCCACAAGGCAGCCAAGCGACGCACAGAGTATTTCGTGCTGGAAGCTGGTGTGGACACGGAGGGTAAAGTCGAACCGAGGTTACCGAAGGAGTTGATGGTATTGTTGCAGCGGGAGGTGAACCTAGATTTGGAACTGGGTGAGGCGAGAGGGGATGGGAGCCGTGAACAGGTAAGAGGAACTTGGTTTGGTTGATTTTTTATGACACATGCTGAATGGTCTTTCGGTGGTGTAGAATATTTTTGTCTATCTACTGGGATGGATGCTCCTCTTTGATTTATTCGCGGATACGGTGCGTTAGCTTCTTCATTTTTTGGGCTTCTTCGTTGGAAACTGACATTTGTGTTTGTGTAGTCGGTAAAAGTGCGAATGAGCTATATCGAACAGCTTCGTAGTTCTGGTATCATCGAGGCGCATTTCATACCAAACATGTTCGCACTTTTAAGTCTAGATAATGGGATTGTCAAGGCTTTCAAATTGGATATGTGGGCTGTAGACGAGTTCTATGTTCAGTGTGAGTTTTTCGTGCTGTATTCTGTTTTTTTCTTTCAATCTCATGCTGTTCATTGGTCCATAGTCTACGAACCAGGCTCCTTCTCTGGCATCACAACTCTTGCCGCGCATCTATACTACCGCGCACTACTCACCGTTCCCTCCCTCATCCACAGCTGGGTACTCGATTGCCGAGACCGTCAACTGTCGTCCACAATCGCGACTTACACCTCTGCACACTTTTCCCCAGTTCTCATCCGCGCAGAGCTCGACCACGTTAAGCGTAGCACCGAAGGTCAATCAGAGTTGGCGCCATCGAATTCGGGCGAGGACGACTCGAACCAGCTCACAGTCAAAGTCGCTTCGGGGGCAGTGAACGAGGTTACTGCGTTGTATTCGGTCGATGAGCAGCAGTTGGAGATCCGGCTGAGGATTCCGAGTGATTGGCCATTGCATCGGGTTGAGATTAGGGATACGAAAAAAATTGGGGTGGATGATAATCGCTGGCGGGCGTGGATTTTGGGGGTTCAGCAGACAATTTGGGCGCAGGTGGGTATATTAGTACATTTTACATGCAAGTTAACTAATGAAGAACCTTTCTTGCGCGTGTAGAATGGCCGGATTGTAGATGGGTTAGCGTTATTCAAGAAGAACGTCACGCTGCATTTCGCAGGTCAAGTCGAGTGTGCGATATGCTATTCGTGCGTTTCCGTTTGTGTTCATTAGAACTCTTACTGAATTTCTTACTTTTCTGTAGGATTATCAGTGTCATGGACGGCTCGTTACCCAAAAAACCGTGCAACACATGTAAAAATCGGTTCCATGCCGGTTGTTTGTTCAAAGTATGTACATCCTAGCGTTCTCGCTATCTTAGAGAGATTCTGAATCCCGTTTTTAGTGGTTCAACTCGAGCCATTCCTCAAGTTGTCCTTTGTGTCGGTCGGATATCTTACATTAGTGCTCATATTATAATAAGTTTGTAAAGTCTGTGAGTCAGTAAAAAACAAATATGAAAACAAATATGTGATTCGAAATGCAGATTTGGATATCATGGCACCGGTTGGACAAGCAAAGATTTTTCGGAGGAACTTTGTGCCATACGAGCATACATACTTGTAAAGGCTAAGGCTACATCGTAAAGAACCGTGTTTTGGTTGACCAGGTTGACCGGGTTTTTAGGTTGCCCACAAGTTACAACCTACTAAATCATTGTCAATGTTGTGACTATAGGTCCTCCATCGAGCTCAATTGTTGGGAAACTCCTCGTGGAGCATGAAGAAGCTTCGACGCGACCTCAAAGAGCCCTGAAGCGCGCTTCCCATGCTCGGCAGCGTCGGTCAAGATTAAATAGGACCACCTGGATACCGGGTTGCAGCCAAAACCGAGATAAATTCAGTAATACACGCGGACTGTGAAAGAACAATGAACTTCAATGGCGGCCAGCACTCTTCTTACTCACCTCCAGTGGTCCTCAGTGGAGTCCACTGCAGCGAAACTTTGATATCAAACAAACGGTGAAAGCCAGTGGCTTTTGCCATTTGTTAGTTTTTCTACTCTACATTAATCTCAATATTCAAAAGACTATGGCATAGAAGGCGTAACAGTGCCAGTTCAGAAAGTTTACATCGTACAATATGAAAGTCATTGGAAGTCACCGGTATTTACCTTTCCTGCGCTCAAAATTCCAATAAAAACCGTTGACCCTCAACTGAAGAATGAGCAGAGAGACAGTGAAAGTCAATGAAAGTCACTACCTATAATGGGCGAAATCATCGAAATTGAGCTGCGATAGCAGGTGAAAGTCAGTAAGAGTCAATGGAGAAGCTGACAACATTCACCTATAATGAGTGAGAATCTCAATGGTCTCCGTTGAGCTGGTTGTGCCATAGGAGCTAAAAGTCAGCAAAAGTCAATGGAAAACAATGATGTTCACCTCCAGGAACTAACAAAGTCCAATAACTTTCACTGAAGTCAGCCAGCCATAGGACACAAAAGCCAGCAGAAGTCAATGGAAGAATGATGATATTCACCTATCATAGGTGAGAACTTCAATGGCTTTCATGGCAAAAGTCAATGGAAAAATGATGATGTTTCCTGCCATAGGAGGGAAAAGTCAGTGGGATAACAATGGCGTTCACTTAAAATAAGCAATAACAATGATGACTTGCATTGTCGTTGGCCTGCCGTATGAGGCAAAAGTCAACGAAAGCCAGCGAAAAACCAACGTCTACCTGCTCAGATGGGGGAAAAGTGCGAACGGTCAATCGCAAGTTTGAAGTTGGGCAGCGCATGGGGAAGTGTGGCAGCGGCGGGAACCGGTAAATGTGCATTCGGGATGAAGATGTGACAGTGAATGCTGAGGCAGCAGTAAAGCGAGCGGTTTGATCTTGTTCTACAGAGGACAAGTTGGATATGTCCATGCATCTAGAAGAATAACATACCCTGCTTGACGTTGCTTTCTCCGGTCTCCCTCATTCCCTGTCCTTTCTCTCTCGCCTACTTTCCCCTTTTCTGCGGCAGAAGTGACTGTTGTGATTATCGATCCATTGGATTCGGATACGTTTTGTGCTCCGGCGAGAGCGTGGATTTCATCAATGAAGATGATGGAGGGCTTGGATTTGCGGGCTAGCTAGATGAATTGTTGACGAGCTTATAAACCACTGTATAGTTCACAATGCTTGGAAAGCTTCGCTAAATATGAGGTTAGTATGAAATGGAGGGGAATTGACATGGAAAGAAGCGCACACGGAAGAAGAGAAGGAGTACTAGTAGGAGGATTGTTAAACCAGTGAAATGCCTCGGCTGCTACTGGTCTCCATCTCGGAGCTGGGACTCGGAAAGAAAGCTTGCATTGAAGAAAAATGTCGGGAGCCAACGGGGAGGATCACGATTACCAAACACAAAATGACTCGAAGAAAAAAACATTCCATTGCCCAACGATTCCCGACATGAAAAACAGTGAGGATCAACGTTTGAGGCAAGCCACAAAGAAAAGGCCCATGTCCTAAGTCTGTGGATTTGACAAAAAATTCAAGTTTTTCAAGTGTCAAAAAAGAGAAAAAAGAAAGAAAAGAGGAAAAGTTTATTAAACATGACCTCGATGTATTGCACGCGTTTTTAGAGCCCAATATACGTTGTATGTCATATAGCACACATGTCCCAAGCGAAATCAAGATGATTTCAAGTCGCCGGGCCTACCCGCTTTGAATGCCCATGTCCCAAGTTCCGATACGGAATTATCCCCGAATAAGCTTAGGACCCAGCCAATCGTATTCAAGATTTTACAAATCGGCAGCGGCAAGGAAATTAGCGCTAACGCGCTAACGGCTTTACAGGCCTGTTTCGAACCTCCTACAGGCTGTTCATAAAACTTTTTTTTTTTTCATGAAATTTTCATCCAAATTTCTTCATAGAGGGCTCGTATTGAAGCCGTAAATAAATACTACAAACAACGATTTGACTTAAGCAGTAATTCCCAAAGGTCAATCTCCGCAGCCTTTGCTAGTTTGATAATACTATGAGTTTCTCTGTAAATTCTCAATCAAATTTCTTTATTTAGGGCTCGTTTTCAAACATAATATACACTGCTTGTACAGTATAAGCTGCCTAGGTTGTTTTTTGAGACTCACATCACTGGGACCCTTGCAATTCTGGCTGGGTAGTATGAGCAGGGCCCAGGCACACCCTTTGTTCAGTGAGTTGCAGTTCAAATTTGGATATCAGGGTCTATTTGTAGAGCATAGATTTAAACTTTAATAGATATTTTTATGTCCTGGCATTTGCTTTACATGCCCAATGTTTGGATCACTTACAAGTTGGATTAGTAGGTACTGTAAGAAAAGTCCATATTTTCTTGTTGAAAATATCATTCAATGGTTTTGTTGGGGGCATATTGGATGTGTTAGACTCTATGTACATTGATTATACATTGAAGAACTATTTCCTTAATAAATGAATACAACTGTACTTATATTACTGTATCTAAGGTCACAAGCTACATAGTGACATTTCCCTAGTGACTCCCTAGCTTCTCTTTGCAAGCTGCTTCTCAGACAACCGTACTTTCTTTAGAGCTTTCAACTCTATTGATGGGAACTAATGCAAGCAGCATTGAAGCCATTCCATGATCTTCTGGCTGCCAGTGATAACTACACAGTAACCCTTGATGCACAGATGGTGCCTGAGTTTGTGCCAAAGATTCCTATTGGAGAGGTAGATAAATGCTACGTCAAAATGGTAAGTGATTCATATTGAAAGTCTTACAGAATTCTTAAGTTTTGTTTTGTGCAAATATAGATTTTGACAGTCTTGATCTTTTTTCATTTGATACTCTGAATCCGGAGCCCATCACTGAGACCCCACAGTCTCAATACATTCAGGTGCAATCAGAAATTCTGGTAGCTAGTGCTGAAGTTGGGGACACAACTCCAGAGATGCAGCATGGGGAAAGTTCACACAATGCAGATGAAAGTGAACAAATACCAGTATCATCTCAAATTCAGCCATCAGCCTCCTCCTCTTCACAAACCCAACAAACAGTTATTGACAGCAATATTGCCACTACATCTACACCAATTTTCACAATTGGTGCTGCTCCATCTGTTACATCAAGTCAGAAGCGGGCACGGCGGTGTGCAATTTGTGTTAGTGCAAATTGTGCACGGAGAGCTGAGTGCAAGGGGTCTGGCAGTCGCAAGTTATGCCTGTGTAATCATCCACAAGTGGTAAGGG
>ML769581.1:116684-127989 GCA_009733575.1 Gymnopus androsaceus JB14
ATCCACAGAAAAGTAAGAATTCAGTAAGAGTTCTAATGAACCACAAAAGGAAACGCACGAATAGCATATCGCACACTCGACTTGACCTGCGAAATGCAGCGTGACGTCTTCTTGAATAACGCTAACCCATCTACAATCCGCCATTTCTACACGCGCAAGAAAGGTTCTTCATTATTAACTTGCATGTAAAATGTACTAATATACCCACCTGCGCCCAAATTGTCGCTTAACCCCAAAACCACGGCCGCCAGCGATTATCATCACCCCCAATTTTTTCGTATCCCTAATCTCAACCCGATGCAATGGCCAATCACTCGGAACCTCAGCCGGATCTCCAACTGCTGCTCATCGACCGAATACAACGCAGTAACCTCGTTCACTGCCCCCGAAGCGACTTTGACTGTGAGCTGGTTCGAGTCGTCTCGCCGAATTCGATCGCGCCAACTCTGATTACCTTGGTGCTACCTTAACGTGTCGAGCTCTTGCGCGGATGAGAACTGGGAAAAGGTACAAGAGGTGTAAGTCGCGATTGTGGACGACCAGTTGACGGTCTCGGGCAATCGAGTACCCAGCCTGTGGATGAGGGAGGGAAACGGTGAGTTATGCGCGGTAGTATAGATGCGCCGCAAAGTTGTGATGCCAGAGAAGACCTGGTTCGTAGACTATGACCAATGAACAGCATGAGATTGAAAGAAAAAAACAGAATACAGACGAAAAACTCACAAACATAGAACTCGTCTACAGCCCACATATCCAATTTAAAGCCTTGACAATCCCATTATCTAGACTTAAAAGTCGAAATGTTTGGTATGAAATGCGCCTCGACGATACCAGAACTACGAAGCGTTCGAATGCTATTCTCAATTCTTACCGACTACACAAACAAATGTCAGTTTCCAACGAAAGAACCAAAAAATGAAAGAACTAACGCACCGTATCCGCGAATAAATCAAAGAGAGCATCCATCCCAGTAGATAGACAAAAAAATATCTACACCACCGAAAGACATTCAGCAATGTGTCATAAAAAACCAACAAACCAATTCCTCTTACCTGTTCACGGCTCCCATCCCCTCGCCTCACCCAGTTCCAAATCTAGGTTCACCTCCCGCTGCAAACAATACCATCAACTCCTTCGGTAACCTCGGTTCGACTTTACCCTCCGTGTTCCACACCAAGCTTCCAGCACGAAAAATACTCTGTGCGTCGCTTGCTGCCTTGTGGAGGATCTGGTATTGCGAGTTGGGGGTGCTGAATGGTCGTGGAAGAAGAGGGATTCGAGTAAAGCAAAATGAACACCATCTGAGCGTTTGGGATAGTTAGTATTTGGTTCAACCAAAACAATAACGGTGAAGATCTCTCCTATCAGTGTCATGGACGGCTCGTTACCCAAAAAACCGTGCAACACATGTAAAAATCGGTTCCATGCCGGTTGTTTGTTCAAAGTATGTACATCCTAGCGTTCTCGCTATCTTAGAGAGATTCTGAATCCCGTTTTTAGTGGTTCAACTCGAGCCATTCCTCAAGTTGTCCTTTGTGTCGGTCGGATATCTTACATTAGTGCTCATATTATAATAAGTTTGTAAAGTCTGTGAGTCAGTAAAAAACAAATATGAAAACAAATATGTAATTCGAAATGCAGATTTGGATATCATGGCACCGGTTGGACAAGCAAAGATTTTTCGGAGGAACTTTGTGCCATACGAGCATACATACTTGTAGGTCTAAGGCTAAAGCTACAATTTATGTATCATTTTCATTCACCCTCTGCCATCAACTCTCGCACTTCAGCCCCTCTATTGAGCACCGTAACATATAACCACAACGATAAAAACACTAGCTATCCCCATAAGAACTGTTATAATGGTGTACATCCATCCCATTTGGATCATAGCAATTTGAAGACAAACTCACCATCTCCCCAACCATGGGCCTTGTGTCGAAAAATGAACGATGATTTAGGAGAAACTAATATATCTAAGCTAGTGTGATGACACTTATTAAACTAGAACCCGTTGAGAAGTGATTAGGAAAAGATATCTTGTGCTTAAGTGAAAACAGACCACAAGCAAAGAGATTGCTGCTATATTGACCCGTTCTTGAAAAGCTCACGCATATCCGACTACATAGAGAGAGGGAACATAACCAGCCCGACCACTGTGCTTCTTAGACGCATCTATGGTAGGTGTTAGCTTTGTGAAGACGCCAGGAGAAATGAAAGCTAATCGTCTCGTTCCTCAGGCGTACTAATTTGTCCCCCTTTCTTGGCTTTTAAGCGAGCGACTTGTAATCAGACGGTTTCAGACCAACGACCACCAATAGTGACACTTTCGACAGTCATTCTTGTTGAGTTATCAATACACGGTCTAGTGGATGCAGCGGTGTACCGACTCCATATATAAGAAGAACCGGATCAATGTCGAACGAGTTATAGTGATAATATGTATCTAGAGACCGAGAGGTCGATATACGACCACAGACATGAAGCCAAAGACCTGTATATCAATGAGATGGGCAGGGACCAAGGAATATCTCGTACATACCAGATGTGACGAGCATGAGCAGATCAAACGAACGATGGGGAAGAAACAGCATGGGTTTCAATGGATTGATATCCACCAATCGGAGTTTGATTTGAGGAATGTATCCTTGGGCTCTAAAGTTACCGGGGAGATTTCAAAATCATTGTCGTCAATGTTATATATCCTCAGATGGGAATCTACTACATCCCCTCCTGGGCTGGTCTCTTGGTGCGCTTTTATTGCGCTCTTAGGCGATAGATTAACTACCGCATTCCACTGGGGCGGCCCATTCTATTTCTTCGCTATCATGGGTGGACTCGTTTTCATGTCTTGTCTCTTGTTTCTCAAAGATACCTCCCGTAGCGAGCTTAGCCTGATATACCAGATTGTGCTGAAGAAGAGATTGAGAGAATCTTCGATGAAATCATGAACAAGCCGCAGAAGGATGGTGACTGGAAAGGTCAAAAATCTGAACTTTGAACGACGAAGCTCACCTTGGTTCCTCGTTCCACGGGGTCGAAGATGTCGGCCAAAGTAGGCGCATCGACATGATGGCACTTGGCCTGTACAAGGGTCCGTGTCAGAAAATATCAAGGTAGTCCAAAAAAACACAGACCCAGCGGCTCGGAAACAACGAAAGGCAATCAATCTAAAGCGGATGATCAGGAGGTATTTTTGAAAGAAACTGTAGTGAAGATTACAGTCCTATGCTCTTGCTAGTAGCAACGACCACAGACCCCACAGTGAAAATTCCGATCGAGACAACGTACACAGCCTGAGCCCTCCTTCATTTGACTTCGCTGATTGGAGCTGCCAGAGAGCGAGGTAAGCAGCGTCCAGAAAGCTTCAACTGTAACGTACCCCGAACTACCAAGGATATATGAGAAAAATTCTCAGTGATAGAACAAAACTGGTACTTATCAGTGGAATAATACCAGGCTTAAAAGTATAAACAACGAAAGGCTCAAACTGATTTGCGAGGGAGTTGCTGGTAAATCAGCCTCCATTTCTGCATAGCGGCTGAAATCGAGAATCGTCAATGGGTCTGAGATCTCTAGTCAATATCGAGTTTGCGGTTTTGTAGATTATATGCTAACCGAACGACCATGGAGCCAGATATGACCTGAAGTAAGATAAAATTATAAATCCTATACGAGCGCCAGAGAAAATATTTGCCTGGAGAAAAAAAACTTGCGAAAGTCTGACCATTGCCGAGGATCTTCCACAACAGGCATATGCTCGATATTGAATGTCGGCGGCTCTCGGATGACAGAGGTACCACCTTCGTTGGCCATGGATCTGGCCGTAGATCGAGGGGTTAGAGAAATTCAAACATGGTTCCAGGTTTATTTTCTTATGAAAAAGGTTCGCTTGTTTTGTCATTTGATTCGCGCCGAAAGTCCATCTTGCGCTAGAACACGGGAGGGTTTAAGCTTTTAAGGTTTCCTCCCTTCGAATTCATTCAATCCTGTCGACCTGTTAACCATGATGTCCTTCTTCCAGTGCCAAGCTATCCATCTGATTCTGGTTATGGCAAACTTGAAGTCACAAATCGACGTCCAGGCTCCGACGATTCATTGGCACGTGCTTAGTCATATCTATGACTCATTCGTCAACGCGAATATTGGCGCTTGTTTGAGTTGTTCTTGAACATGTGCGGTCCGTGTTAACAGCGCACTGGCAAGGATAGATCAACTGTCTGTCTCGTTTTATTTCAACTACAGTACTCGGCCAAGTAATTACCCACTCTTTCCCTTGTCGCTGCGCAGCTCTATGCAGGTTGTCTATTTTGCATTAAGACCCTCGTTCCAAAGGCTCTTTTCGGTTTTTTGACTTCAAGCTATTCCATCTCTTCCAGGTGACGACTCTTTCGAGTACTGGTCTTGATCAGCCCCTTCAAGTGCCTGACCGCGACTCTCCTCTGGAAGTATTTACCCACATGATTCCAACAGTCCACCAGCTGTCTAGGTTCAATAGACAGTTGATATAGGTATGTACATCGTTCATGCTTGTGTTCCCGCTGGTTTGCCTTTCTAAGAAGAGCTGGCTTGTCCAAGGCTCGTGCATTTTGAATGTGAATGTCTGTGCCTCTGTGGGATTATGATCCCACTGGAATGGCTACTAGCGGACTCTGAATCGCCATAAAGAGGGCACTTTTTGCAATCAGCTATCCATTCGACTTTCAGCACTGTTCTAGATTCTCAACGACATGACTCCTCCTCAAATCCCCCCCTACGTTCCTCACCCTCCTACCCAGTACAAGCTTGATTATGCACCACTTATTGTCATTGACCTGAGCACCTTTGACCGCTCGCATGAGGACCAAGTCCGCCTTGCCCAACAGCTAAAGGACGCCGCCCACAATACGGGATTCTGGATGGTGACTGGTCACGGCATCACCGACGCTGAAATGAACAGGCAACTGTCCATTGGACAGGCTTTCTACAAAGAGCCTATCGAGTCCAAGCGTCAGTACCCTTGCGATTTTTCCAACGGAAGGTTCTTTCAGTCGGTCCCAGTCCTGTACATTGATCTGACCTTTGTCTAAGCTACTTGGGCTATCGTGAGCCTGTGCGTTTCATCGCTGACACAGATGTTAAGGAGAATCACGAAGCCGTCTGTTGCACTCTTATATTTTCTTCATTTTCAATGCTAATATTTTCCACCATACTAAAGCTTAACATTGCTAAGTTCACCAATGAAGGCTGCCGCTTCCCACTCCATGACTTTATTGTTCCCTTTGCTGACGAGATCAAGGACTTTCAGCTCAAGATTTGGAAGTTCATTTTGAAGAAACTCCTTATATTGTGCGCAATCCTCCTGGAGCTCCCTGAGCAACACTTTGTCAAACTTCATGATTATGCCAAGAAAAGCGACGACTACCTATGCTATGTAAGTATGCATTACTCTGATACTTGTGCTACTTTTGAAAGAAGTCTTAGAAAATCTACCACCCTCGCACTGACGAGCAGTGGAAAGCCATCGAAGGAAAATTCCGTCCTGGTCGTAATTATTTCGCTTGTTGAAAGACTAGAACGACTTGTTCACTTTCGACATATGTAGACACTGATTTTGGTAGCATGACCCTCGTGTTCTCTGGCACTCAGACTGTCTCTGGGTTGCAGATCCGCACACCCACAGGTGAATGGAAGCACGTCAAGTCTATTCCTGGAGGCATCACCGTCAATGTGAGCTATACTAGCTTGTTAACATCACTAAGTTTGATGTCTTGCTGCTTTTTACAGGCCGCTGACACGTTGGCCATGATCACGGATGGATATTTCAAGTCGACGGTCCATGCTGTCCATCGCCCCCCTCCCGACCAGGACAAGTTCGACCGCCTTGCATTGTTATATTTTTTGCGTCTAGCTGATGATGCAGACGTCGTCCCTGCTCCGAGCCCTCTCCTTGAACGCATTGGATGGAAGAAAGAGACCCGCGAAGCAATGACTGCTACTAATGAAGGCGATGCTCCCATCAAAGGCGAAGGTGTGTATATGTTCATATTGTGAGGCTATCTGCGCGTTCTCAAAGTTTCGAAGAATGGATGAAAGCTCGTGTCCGCGCTTACAATCATAGGGAAACCATTGAAAGCACCAACGAGCCAGAGCATTTTACCTACCGTGGACTGCAGGTTCAAGTCCAATACTGAAGAAAGTCGCTACCTTCGCCCAGGCAGACCTGATTTTTAAACGCAAAGCCATTATTTCGATAGATATGTCTTTTATATGTTGCTCCTTGATTCCACTTGATTTGGCAACTATTACTCGAGTTTCTCGAAAACGTGGACTAACACTTCGCTTAATTGGATCAGAGCATATTGTACCTGAGCATAATTGTAAATAAAACAAGTATCTATCATCACTTGTACAAAAGGCTCCTTCCAGTGTTATTTCAGATACAGTTCTCGAACGCGAGGTCCCGCAACATGAAAAGAGTTTTCAGAAGTGACTCGCGTTTTGCCATGGATCAAGTGTAGATAGTTCTTCGTGTCGATCGTCGATTCAACGAGAAGTATAGCTTGGACTCTCTCCGCGGCAAGGAAACGTGCTGCCAGGAAGCGCGTGCCCCATCCGATTTTAGGGATGATAGTAACTGACCGAGTAACGCTTACTAGAGCTACATGTACATTGTTGGCACTTCTATCTAAAGAATTACACAAATATCGTCAAGAAATTTACAAGAAAGATTCCATCCATCCCAAAGCATCCAAACAGCACGTGTAGAATATCCAGCAAGGCTTGATCCTTGTAAACACTTGAAGTTCCTGAACAAGAAAGATTAATTAATTCGTCACCAATCTATTGAACAAATACACATACCTGCTTTTTTCGTCTCCCCTCAGGCTTCCTCCCCTTCTAGTGTACGACTATGCCAATCCGGGGAAAAACCACCAGGCCACGTTCTCCGCGTATTTGTCCCACTCTCCAGGGAATATCTTCTGCATCTGCCTATCCTCTGCTTCTGCCCGACTCACACCCACTGCCAACGTCCAGACCCACCACGCGGCCCATACCACCATCGCGCTCCCGTTGCTCCTCAAGGGCCCGCACTCGGTCAACCAACTACCCTCTGTAAGATGTGACAAGGCCAAGCCTGCAACCAAGAGCATGCTCCCAGTATACTAGAATCGCGTTCAGAATGAGTAATCAAAGAGTGTATGCAAGCGAGAACAAGACTCACCGCCGGGTGTCGTACGTACCCATAGAACGACGATGTCACAAGACGATGTTCCGGGTGGATAGTTAGGTCAAAGGTGAATAGCTTTCCGAGGGTTTTAAAGCAGTTCAAGCGGATATAGGATCCCAACACGACGGCGACGATGCCGATGAGGAAGATGGGAGAGACGCGTATGTGAGGAGTTGACGTGTGTGGACAGACGAGAGTTTTTAAGGCTGGTGTAGCAAAGGGTGAGACGGATGAGAGGCTTGAAAATGTGATTAGGGTGTTGAGATAGTAGAGCACTTCGAAGGAAGCGCAGATCCATATGACAATCATATGAATCTAATTAAAAGGTGTTAGGACTCGCTAGAATGCATTATGAGGATAGAAATTCACTTTAAAAACCAGCGGAGCAATTTGAAGAATGTACATCTCCTTTGTATGGTAACGACTCTTTTCTTGCGTCGGATTCGGAGGGGTACATGCCCAATGGTTCGTCAGTGCTTGAACAATGACGAGGGAAACTCGAGCGAGCGACATGGCGAAAGTTGGTGATGATGAACTTTTAGTTGGAGGGACGATGGAAGAGGTTGGACTATTTTTTTACGCATCCGTCTTCCATTATATACGTTTGGAATGGAAAACGGCGTCCACCACCAGCTTCGATTTACCACATTTGAAGAATCAAATCAGGAAGCCTGAGCTTCAAGATGCATGTACTAAGTATACTGTCCCCGGGAATTCTATGGATTTTGGCATCGTGTTCCGCGGAGGGGAGATCCATCTACTTAATAACCGAAATATTTCGTCTAGGTCTCTTGCTTAACACGATAGGGAGGTGGATGAGGGCTTCCAAGCGAGCTAAGAAGGCGAATTTACTGCGTCTACTGCATCTGAGGATGCTTCCAAGCGAGTCTAGACATAGCCGTGGGGTCCTTGGGATGAACAGAATCCTCCGGGCGTATAATGCGGAATTGTAATGCATCTTCCTTCCAACCTTACCCAAGGAAGTCTGATTGAGACCTGCCGCTGAAGAACGATTTAATCCAGAGATGTAACGAGTTGGTAACGGGGCACTGTAAGAGAGAGCTTGAAATTACGATTTAGAAGAGTGAAACTCGGATTTGGTCGGTCCTAAGCTTAAATACCACCCGCGCTGAGTCTATGTACATGATGCCATGGTAAGTAATCGTATTACCTTGCCACCTCTTGCCACCTTGACGCGCCGCACGATCGCTGGTGCTTCAGATCTGAAGAGGGTAAAGAAACTTGGACCGACTGCTCGGAATGTTGAGATTGAGGGCAGATTGTAAGATAGGTTGCCGATTCACCAAGTTGATCGGTTTCGGAAGGAAGAAGCGTGAAATATCAGAATAGCGCTCGTCGCGTGGGTACAAATATATTGGAAGTAAAATACAATGAGTGCGCAACAATACAGGGTATTTTATCGATACAAGCAGAATTAGAAGATGGCTCAAACACTAGAGTAAGAAGAGTTCGTAAATACTGCCCATCTAGTTGAACATGATATAGATACAACTTATGGAGGTTTAGCATGGATGTAAGGACTGATGATAGTTAGCGTCAGAGGACGAAAAAGAAAACGACAGCAGTCTCGCAGTGAATACGCATTTGCGATCAGTTCTCGGAATCCGCGCTACCATTAACGAGAACCTGATCTTTACCGTAAGCAACAGGCTGTCCATTCCTCAGCTCAGCCTCGCTGACCATCGCATCTTCCGGATGCGGAGGGACAAAGTGCTTAAGCTGATACATCATCTGCTCTTGAAGGAGATCGGAGCCCGCGGCGGCAGCGACTAAACCGAGGAATGAAGGAGAAGGGTTCAGTGGGCGGGTACAGAACTCCGGATGAGCTTGTAGACCCATGAAGAAAGGATGATCTAAAGCAAATCCGTAGAGCAACCAAAAATTAGAATGTAAAGCCAAGAAAGTGCGACAGAGGTATACGCACCATGCAGCTCCAACACTTGCATCCGTTCACCCTTTTCATCTTTCCCCACAAACGACAAACCACTTGCAGACAATTTCTCTACCCAATCAGGGTTGACTTCGTACCGATGACGATGTCTCTCCCAGATCTTACCCGCACCTCCATACAGCTTCCTAGCCTTCGACCACGTTTCCGTACCTTGTTGGAACACTGTCGGCCTCAGCCCCAGACGCATCGTCCCGCCCATATGAGTTTTGGATATCTCCGGCATGAAGATAATCGCAGGGTTTTTGGTGTTTTGGTCAAATTCGGTGGAAGTTGCGTCAGGAATATTCATCTTGTTTCGAGCCCATTCGATAACTGCGAGCTGGAAGCCAAGGCAAATTCCGAGGTACGGCTTGTTGTTTTCGCGAGCATGCTTTATGGCGAGGAGCATACCTTCGATTCCGCGATTACCAAACCCTCCGGGCACGAGGATCCCTCTGAGAAGGAAAGTAAGAGCTTCAGTTTGAAAATGTTTCAAGAACAGCTTACCCAGCACCTACGACCGCTCGCCATGCATCGTGATACCTTAAAGGGTGTTCTCTTTGCGCCTCCGGCTCCAAATCTGAGGATTCGACCCACTATGACGAAGAATTTCAGCAAGGCTATCTGGAGGAAGGAAACTATTATGCTACCTGAACATTGAGTTTCCGATTAACTCGGAAGGCTGAATGTTCCAAGGATTTTGTAACGGACATGTACGAGTCCTTGAGGTCGGTATACTTGCCAACCAAAACAATGTTGACAGTGTCAAACGCCCTTTCCGATCTGAAATATCGAGAAAATAAGCCATTGGTTCAAGTGAGAATCAAAAGAAATTTACCCAGATGTCATGGCACGCCAACGTTCGGAAAGAGACCGTCCTCGGTCCGACATTTCTTTTGTGATTTTGACATTGCCCAAGTTTAAACGCTTCGTAAGAAATTCAACTATTCCTTGGGATTGCAGGAGTAGCGGTACGTGGTACACAGACGAAACGTCGTGTACACCAAACACCTGTTCCGGAGCAACGTGACAAAACATGGATATTTTGCTTTTTGTATCGGGTCGGAGGGTTGAGGAACGAGAAGTCGACATGCGATGAGATCAGGAAGTAGACCCAGGCCACGAAGAGAGTGGATAGTGGTCTGCGTGGGTTTTGTTTTTTGTTCGCCGTGCATATCCGGAACGAGAGATACGTGGATAAGGGCAAAGTTGTCGTGACCGACACGAAATTGGAATTGACGCATGGCTTCAACAAATGGTGCCGATTCAATGTCTCCAACTGTACCGCCGAGCTACAGAATATGTATTCAGCTTTGTTGGAACATCAGGGAAAAAAAGATACAAACTTCGACTATACAGATGTCAGGCTCTTCACCAGTTTCATCTACTGGTATTTTTGATACGCGTTCGATCCAATCCTGGATCTCATTGGTGACGTGCGGGACAATCTAGCATTCTCTTGAGGACCCACGCCTTGCAGAACTCGATTGGCTTCTCACCTGAACTGTTTTGCCTAAATAATCTCCTTTGCGCTATCGATAACGTTAGTACATGTCAATGCGCAATTGACGGAGCCTCACGGACCTCCTTCTCAATGACTTCCCTATAGATCTTCCCTGTCGTAATATTATTGTCTCGTGAAAGTGTAACGTTGAGGTATCGCTCGTAGTTCCCAAGGTCAAGGTCGACTTCACCTCCGTCGTTCAAAACATAAACTTCGCCTGTACCGAAAGGTCAATCAATCAGTGATCAGCTCAGCGATGCTTTGGGCAGATTTCACCATGTTCTTGGGGTCTCATGGTGCCAGCATCGATATTCATATAAGGATCGATCTTAATAGCAGTGACCTTGAGACCTGTAGTTTTGAGCAACAAGCCCGTTGAAGAAGCTGTTGAAAAGGATTTAAGTTCAATGCACGTATAGAGAAGCCAATTCGTACCAATAACACCCTTCCCAATCCCACTGATTACACCACCAGATACGATGATATATTTTGTCATTTTCCCCTAGGCGTTCGTGAGTTCGTCAGGCAGACGCGAATGATGGTGGCGAAGCGAAGAAGAACAAAAAAAATCGCGTGGCAGCGCATGTGAGTTTTCAACCGGAGTCAGCCGGAGTATTGATCCGCGGAACCGGTAGACTCC
>ML769582.1:0-127652 GCA_009733575.1 Gymnopus androsaceus JB14
AAACTTTCATCTCGTTCGTTTCCTAGTAGTGACATCTAACCATATAAGGTAAGGGCAGTTCTGCCCTTTTGGAATCCCAAGAGGCCTCATGTGCCTTCACCAGAGATGGAAAACCTCGCAAAGCCCCTAAAGAACCGATGTACGAGGCCCAGTCAGTCTGAGACTTTCTTGACGACATGCTTAACGGTCAGGCCGAGGGAGCTGCAATTCCTGAAGCTGACTAGAGAGATAATGTTGTAGATCCAAACGACTTCGAGGGAATTGAATAACGGATAGCACTGACACATACGGGTCCCTAACACCCTTCCTCTCAAGGGCGGCATGTGGAATGCACCTTAAGTCCCTAAGTATGTCCTTATGTTCCATGCTTCTTTGCTTCTTGTTATTATTCAAGGCTCTAGGGCCAGCCAAAACACCCCATAACATCCTTCCTGATTCACAAAACCATTACGTGCAGCTATACACACAAACACTTCATGATACATACTTGATACATACACTCCTGCAAGTCCCCGTGGCTTGGTACTCATACTTACCTGTACGGAAGGAAGGTTTTACTCCACGCCATGATCCAAGTAACGCCGGATCTTCCGAAGATTATCCCAGTGCGGCACTAGCACTTTCGTCTCCGGGACACCTGAGGCAAGACAACGACGAGCTCACGGCTGCCTCAGTACTACAGACACTGCTGTAGATCGTTGACCCGCTCCAGGTGCCAGGCTACTTAATTAGATATTATACAGGCAAACTATATCTAACTACTAATGATATCTACGCTGATGTTGACTTGGTACATGCAATGGACAACTTTTGTAGATCTTTAGGACCTCAAAGACCCATTCAGTGGCAAGGAATGAGAATGAACTTCAACAGAATGCAAGATAAGCTGTATATGCAATTGGATCCATATCAGATCTGAGGACAACTGCCCTAGGCTGAGATGCATAAAACTCGGCGAAGAATTGTTGACGTCGCTCAGCTAGGGGTATATGTCTACATACTAGTAGGGCATGCTTTACAGCCTTTTTGCAGAATCGGCACACACGTTCATCATGTGGTATCCTTGAATAAAGGAGTCCCCGTAACTGTAACTTGAAGGTGCACCTTCGAAGTCTTTGGATACGAATTTAGAACCGTGTAGCGTCTAGAATACAAACCGAGGCTAATTAGGTATTTCCATCATCCAACCGTGGCTTAAAATACTACGCAGGATTTGGGTTTACTCGAACCGTGTCAATGATGTTCTTCTATTCGATTAATGTTTCACCTCCGATGGGGTCAAAAACTTCAAGACTTCGACTAAAGCCTTCGAGCTTCTCTTGATTCTTATGATTTAAATCCCATGAACCCTCCGATGTCAACTTTCGCTCAATTTCTGAATCATCTAGTCTACGAGCTATTAAGGCATACTATAGAATTCCTCGTCCTCTTCAAATTGGCTGTCTCTATCTTGAACAAAGGGATAGAGACGCCGTCCGGGTTTCTGGGACGAGAATGAAAAGATATTGTGCTGATCAAGTATCTTATCCTGCAAGAGTGGGGCATCGGAAGGCTGTATATACAGCTCAGTATGATAGTTTGTAATTAGAGCTGAAGATAACTTACCATGGCGCGCATGCAGCTTTCAAGATCCTTTAAAACCTCGTCAGTAGCTGGGATACTGAGCTCTGAAGCACTTCTGTATGATGGCCTCAAAGGCTTTGTACTCGGAGACTTCCCCGAGAGTATCAAACGTTTCGCTCTGGTGTAATTGGTAGATTTTATACTGCTCTTCAGATGTCTCGGACAAATAAGTATGGCGAATGAGGGAATCGAAGGGAGAGGAGACAAAAGAGAATGATTCCAAGTGCGAAGCGGATCAAAATGAGGAGTACAATTCCAATCTGGATAAGGGTGCGGACTTCCCGGACCTTCCCATATCTTGGCATGGGGATATAGAGGAATGCGCATCATTATGCCGGGCGTAACCTGAGAATCAAGATATTCAAAGGGAAGGCGTCGTGCCTGCCCAGGTAGATCCAAGAGACAGACCAGCGAGTCACAGAACGGCCTCATTGTCGGAAAGAAGGACATTCTGTAGATTTACATCGACCCAGATCACTGCTCTCGAGTGAACAAAAGCGAGCCCTTCAGTGATGTCGCAGGCCCACTGAAGGCGATCGGATAAGGAAGGAGGAGAGTCATGATGTTTGAGAAGGTGTTCGAGTAAGTCTCCGTTGGGATGATTATCGAAGAGAAGTCCTCTTTTAATATCCCAGCCATGATAGCGAAGGATACGAGGGTGCCCTTGGAACCTGATAAAGATTTCGTGTTCCTTCTTGTACTACCATAGGTCGGTTAGCTGGACGTCTGCGTCGGAGCTTCCTGGAGGAGCAGGAGGAGTTTCTTTTGCAAATAAGTTGGAGTATTCTGTGGTAGACATCATTCAAGCTGAACTTGTAGCAGAGTTTTATGTGTACTCAAGTGGGTGACAGATAATTAGGCGCTTGTTTTTGTACTTTGACGTTCCAACCTTACAAAACCCGTACAAAACAGAAAACTCCTGCCGTTTGTCTCATCTGTAAGAAACCTCATTTTCAAGGTAGTCGCTAAGGAAGGGCCCGCAATGCATCGGATACCGTACCGAGACAAGTACATAAATACTATTGTAGAGGGAACATACATGTAAAGCTGAATTACTTATGAGACAGTAAACCGAATACTTAAACCCAGTAAGACAGTGCTGCTGCCGCACTCTAAGCCCATTTAAGTACTGCCTATGATGCAGAGTTAATCTTTTGTCTCTGGCGAAACAGCGGGGTGATAATAACCATCCTATGGAAATTGAGGCGGTGAGTGTGCCGATTCGGAAGAGGAAGGCATACCAACAACTCACTGCACATACGAGACTATACATCGGCTATAGAAGCTAGCATCCCAGTACCCGAGTGACAGCCTATATACTCGAATTGCTGCTGGTCCGGCTGAAGAACGAAGACTTCATGAAAAAGCCTCAGCGAGACCTCGTTATCAAGCTCTTTCGCGTACTGCAGAAACCTTCCAAAGATATCAAGGTGCGTCTTGTGCTGTTTGGACCACTTCTCGAGGGATGCAATATCATCGAAAAATGCAAGACCAAAGGTACGGTCTGTCGGTGTCTCTGCGTTTGAATGATCAAGCACATTCATGAAGCGACAGCTATAACAACCGATATCTCTACCTTCGTCCCGCAGGAAATCCATCCCCTTGATCAGCACCGGATGCATCGTCTCGAGGTACTTTGAGCGTTCTCGTGGTAACGTGGCAGACCAGTCTTGCCCGGAACGGATGACACAGAGGTTCTGTTTCCTGCTATCCTGATCCTTCTCTTCATCGTGTTCTCCTCAGAACTATTACTCTTCGGAATTCCTTCCCCGAGAAGCGGGTCCGTTTGCGCGACGGGAAGACGATCTCGCATACTACCCCAGTACACGTGCTCCTTTAGCATTCCACTCATTTCCTCCCGCAACCATGCTGCACCCTCCGGAGCGTCATTGCCTGAAAACACGGTCTCAAACCTCTCTACGGGCGGGAGGAAGATCTCTTTGAACCAGCCGTGCTCTTCGGCCTCGGGGTCTATACTCTCCCACCACTGCTCGAAGCCACTCTCACTGCACCAGGATTCATAGGCCGCCTTGCTTGGCCAATAGGCAATAACGGTGAGATTTTGGGCATTTCGGGTGTCTAGTACGGAGGCGATCTCCCAAAATACTGGAGGGGAGAGCTTCTCACTGGAGCCCTCCACAAATCGCAACACTCGGAGCAAGCGCATCTGGAGAGAGGTCATCCTGACCATGCCGAGATTGAGCGCCAAAGATAGCCATCACGATGTGCTTCACGCTTTCTGGGAAGCGCGCGCAGTATGCTGGAAACGGTGGTGTGTAGTCTGGTGGAGTTGAAAGCGCCTGTGTGCGCGGCACCCTCAAGTGAGGAGGAATGGCTGATTCGAGCATGATATCTGTTGCCTAGGGAGGAGAAGATCGTTTCAAGCAGAGGAGCAACCGGAAAGAAGGTGAGAGAGAATACAGAGCAGGCACTGACATCTTTTACCATTCTGACCCTAACAGATTCTAACATGCGTTTTTAAGACCTGCCTATTCCCGCCTATTCTTATCTTATCGATCAAATCTTGGACGATGATCCGTCGGTATCCTGTTAAGTCTCCGAACGCGAATTTCCCTAACATTTAAAATCCCGCAAGAAGTTCCTAATTCTACGCAACAGAAACCAGGGTCCAGTGATTACATTCTCTGCAGAGTGTGTCGTACATCCCCCTATTCGATTTCAGAAGAAATCTCCGATGTGAGATAGAACAGTCTATATCTTCATCGTCTGGTCTAATTAGACTGCGGCTGCGCTTGCTACTATTTCCTACATCTAGCCAAAACCATAGCTGAGTCAAGTACGCAAGAAGCCATTGCCGCTTTATTGCAGATATCGTGATATTTGGGATGCCGCGTCGAAAGCTTGTGTACAGCTTCATACTTATACTAAACACGGTAGGAACTCGAGACGGGAAGCGATAATACAAAATATGAAAGAACTCGGTTGACTAGATTTTCTTGCCTCACAACGGGCTCATTTGCGCAGCTCACCTTCCAGAAAGATATCACCACGATGGCACTGCAGTGACTGGATTATCTGGATCGAGAAGCCTGTTGGATGTTTCCGAACACGTTGGGACGCTGTCAAGACTTTGTTCGAATACGATTTACTGGGCAGATATCCTGTCGTTTTCAAACCCAAGATGGCCAGTTTTTCCCGCAACTTCAGAGCAGCGATGAGCGCATACTATTTATGATGCTTTAGTCTAAGTGACTCACTCCCGAAGCACATCCTTCAAAATCTTGCATCCACTCGGAAACAACTCTCTTCCAGTTCTCTACGAATACATTCATATGTCTTGTGTCTTCTAATCATTGAGCAATTCACCAGTCAGCTCATTTCATGCTGCGGAAAGAGTGGAATAGAAGTTTTCCGATTTCCCGTTCGGCGTTGACAGAATAATCAACTACTTAGTACTTGGAGTCCGAAGGACGTCTTCGCTGGTTGCCTGCTGGAGGTATGTATAGTGTTGAAATTGATAATTCTTTCACCGTTCAAATTTTGTGCAATGTTCGAACTTCGTATGTATAGGCGCTTGATCCTCTTGTGAGCTCCTACCGCTCTCCGATCTGATAAATGACCGCACAAACAGCCTGCCATCATGATACCTTCGGTCGAATGCAAAAGCTGTATAAGGGGAAGATGCTGTTGATCTGTTGGGGCTCGGGCTTTACACCTTTATCAAGTTGGAGCATGAGAAGGCTATGTAGTGGTCAGAGCCGAGTAGGAGCCTATGGTCGTGTCTTGACGCCCAGCTGTTCTCGCAAGCACCTCCACTCATTTAATTCTGAATTGCTTCGACTGTATTAGGTTCTTCTACCCGCGCCGTGATTAAAAAGTGCTCCCGGCCGTCAAGAATTTTTTTTACACAGTTGCGCGGTAGCTTGTGATACTGGTATCTCCTTCCTACTATAGAATCTTGTCATGCTCACAGGCACCCCTTCAATAGATTGATATTTATAATACCCTCGAAACGATTACTTAGAAGAGGCAAACGTATCTTGTGGTGAGCCAACCGCTGTGCCCGGCCCTCAGACGGAGAAGACTCGACTGCCATCTCCTGTCCTTCAGCATTGACATGCCATCTCCCTTACATCTCTAATCATAACACTTCGTTCTACAAACCTCTTCTACGCATTCTATCGGCACCAGCATGGCAAACTCTTGCAGTGGGCCCTCTGACCGCTATCCTGCAGGTCAGACCAAAGTTAGACCCAGTCACTGTGATACATCCCGGCAACATCTTCTCTCTGATACAATAATTCCCCCCTCTAATAGCCATGCACAACAGCTTATACAACTTGCATCTGGCACGCCTGTACTACTTCCTCGTCCACACATACAGCCCAGCAACGAAGACATGGCTGCTCCATCCTCAGAATCGGACATCATTCCTTCTCGCATCCCCAGAGTCACTGCGAAACGCTCTTATCAGAGGCTTCCGCATTTGTCTATTCCTCCCGAGCCAAAAGCCAAGCTCTCACCACAATCACTAGTCAAACCCTTTGCGTACTTGGGATGTAGCGATATGGCTGGTGCCCAGAAAGCTTCAGAGCCTGCATCTAGCCCTGAAACGCCTAGCTCTACAACAACCGTCGACACACTCACCTCCACATCAACTCCCCAAACTCCCGTCTCTCTTAGCTCACCCATCGTTGGTGTCGTCGACTTGACACGAAATATGACGACAACCTCATCTGGACCCGTCAGCCATGGGGGCTGTTCAGATATTTATCAGGGCGAGTTGGAGATGAGAGAACTGGATGGCGATGCCAAGGAGAAAATACCGGTACGTACACTCTCCATCATTTCAAGATTTTTTTCATCGTCTTCCTTCCAGGTCGCCATTAAACTCCTCCGCGCTCTATCATCCAAAGGCTACGACGAGGTTAAAGCCAGAAAACGTCTCAATAGAGAGGTCTACGTATGGCATCGTCTGGACCATCCGAACATTGTCACTTTCCTTGGAACGTCATATCATATGGCAAACCGACCATCTCTCATTCTACCGTGGTTCAAGAACGGTTCTGCGTCGGATTACTTGTTAAGAAATCCAGCGACTGATAGATTGCGGCTTGTGAGTAACAGTCGTTCTTTCGGATGTCAAACAATGATCTGGCGTGTTGACTCTTTGATATTGCTTAGATTCTCGACGTCGCGGAAGGCTTGAAGTATCTGCACACTTGCAAGCCTGCGCCCATTGTTCACGGAGATCTGAAAGGCGTGAGTCCGAATCCACGTTTGACGTCGGCATAGCATTGACGCCCCCGCCTTTCCTTTGCCATTGTAGAACAATATCTTGATAACAGATGATGGGCGCGCGGCCCTATCTGACTTCGGTCTTTCCCAAGTCATTGAGGACTTGGTCGGTCCTACAGGGATAACACCATCCAACACTGAAGCGGGACCCATCCGATGGCAAAGCCCCGAGTTCCTCATGGACGTATCAGAGACAAGCCGTCCCCAGCTTCCCGGGGACGTTTGGAGTTTTGGCTGTACTGCGTATGAGGTGCGAGTTACGAAAGAACGATTATCGTTTTCTGTTCAATCCGATATTCATTTTATTGTCCCTTTTTTTCTACAGTTATTAACTGGAAATGTTCCATATCACTTCCGTCTCCGCGATTCAACCGTCATTCATGATATACAGTCTGGAGTCCCACCGCCTGGCACAGAGGAGAACGATCACCACCGTGGTGACAATGGCATCTGGGACCTCATGAATGACTGCTGGATCTCTTCGCCTGGAGAAAGAATCCAAATGACCGAGGTAGTTTGCAAGCTTAGAAGCATCTCCTCTTCCTCCACCAACCAGTTCTGATCTCATTGCCGAGTCGACGAGCATTCCCAATGCATCAACTACATCCTCCTTCAAAGTTTTTCCAAGACAATTTTGCAATTGCTTTCGCGTTGTTCTGCCAGCTTTCTTTCAAACTTTTTATGATTGAACATGACTAATTCCTACACTCTTCCTCAGAAATATATACGTCTGATTAATGATTTACGACACTATACGATACACAAGCCCTGTAGCCTTGTACTGGTATGCGGCCCCAGTGCTTAATCTGCGTAATGAACCTTCGTTCCCGGGCCATGCCGTGTAATAAAACCTTCCTTCCCTACTTTCGAATCCTTACTCCTTGTTGTACTGTACCATGTCTACAACACCTACTATCGTTAAAGTACTCGCTCATTTTTGTAACATAGCTATCTCGTTGCCCAACAGTAGGATATTTCGGTATAAAAACTTTCATTCGTTTCAGTTACGGCTGTTTGTTTCTGACATCGTAGCTACGGGAACACTCGATGCCGCATTGGACAACACCATTCTGCATGGAAGATTCACCACCAATTGAATCTCCTCTTCTTCCCAACCGACATTCTCTTCCGCACCAGTCGTCCTGCCTCCAGCTCAAGGTTGAGTATCCTCAGATGCAGCTTCCATCGAGTTATTCTCCGGCTCACTTTGGGTCTGCGCTTCCTCCTCCCTCTCATCGTCACTATAAGCCAGGAGCTCCGACAACTCCGGATTTTCAATGGCCAAAGTATCCTGGATCCGTGGACGGCATTTCCGCATTTTCTCCTTCCATCCTGGGTTCATTTCTTTGAGGAGGGCGTTTTTGAGCCAGATCCTGGCATTGCCCACGAGAGGCGTTGGAAGCCATTCGAGATTCCCTTCTTTGCTTCGGACCCAGCGGGTGTTGCCTGCGAGAACAGAGTCAGCATACAGTATCATGATGGAGCGCGTAGTGTAGACTGACGAGGTGTGCTGCAGATACATAGAGAAGGACAGCTATCGCTCCACACGGTGACAGCCTTGTAATCTTCGTCTAAACTAGCTTTTCCTTTCCCTGGTTCAAGATGGCCAGCATTCCGGATCGTAAGTAATCTTAGCTCAGGAAAACGGGACAAAGCCGTCTGGATTCGGGTGTCGTTACTCTGAAGCAAAGTAAAAAGAATGTTAATCCACGAGAATTAGGAAAGATGTGAAATATTCACTTCATCTTCGCGAGCGTAGATTGAAGACAGGCCGATACTAAGGTCTTGCACTGTGCCCAAGTGTCTAGAAATGATATCGAGGTGAGTGATGTCCACGACGGGCCACAACAAATCGAATTCGACCAAATTCTTCGCCTGTCCCAAACACATGATAGATTTTTCGAATCCAACAAGATCCTCAACATTTCCCGTCCATTGTGCCGTCACCGACTTCAGCGTCTCCGAAGCACCCAGCAATCGTACATGATGTAGCTCTCCGTAAAACTTGACCAGCTTCGGCAAGACGATAGCCTCTACATTTTCCAGGGAATATCGATGGATCTGTATTTGTTCGAGTGGCTCAAAGTTGAATCCAACAGTTATTAATTTTTGGTGATGTCGCGCGAGGAATTCGAGGAGCTCCACAGTGAATTTCGAACTCCAAATGAATGTATCCAGCTTGTCAAACGTAGTGGAACAAATGGCAAGTTCGTACGCGTCGCGTTCGTTTGTTGGTGGATTTATGGCCAGACGGAGGATGTTTGGTAGACAAGCCAAAGCGTTCTTAATCAGCTCAACACTTTCGATTATATTATCCTCCGTAGATGCCTGAGCTGTACTGATAATAGGTCAACCAGTGAGCACTCTGTAATGCAAGAGTGAAAGCACATACTTGTAGGCTATGTGAAGCATTTTGACATAGCGAGCGGAGGAGGAGCATGTCGACAAAGTTGAGAGGCATTTCACAACAGAAGAGGACGATTTCAAAAGGATATCGCGATAAAGAATGGGAGTAGAAAGCGAACTGAGTCCCTTGGATACTCTACACAAGGATGACCGAGTGTCTAAATCCGCTAGTTGTATGATCTCTGTCAAGAGCTCTATCGGGAAAGATAGCAGAAGTCGTGGTGAATTGAAGTCCATAGTTGAATTCTACATGGAAAATTGGGGCATGGTTAGAGAGTGAATATTTGAGAGCGTACCTTAAAGAGTGTTTCGTCTTTTGACAAGAGATCTAGAGCAAGAGACAAAGGAAAACGCGAAAATCAACCGGTCCGGATTAAGCGCCCTCATAGTTAGCGTTTGATCACGTATCATTTCAGCTTCAGCCCTGCGTACGGTGACGAAACAGAACACTTGTATCGTCTAGATCTGAATCTGGAAAGCGTTGATTTTCATTAACGCGTCGAACACTGTGGCTAGAAATCTTTCAAAAGCTAGTATTGCGACTGTACTTATTAGAAAGAGACAAATAAATCAGCATAGAATAATCGTACTCAGTGTAGATCACTTTCAATCTACTGAAAGCTCTTTACAGCATCCATACGACCTTCGGCTACGGCCCATTCCTTCATCTCTCGAAGAGCCTGCTCCTTCTGCACCTCTGTGAGCTTTACCGGAAAATTTTCTTACGTTGAAAGAGCTCGAGCTTTCATCTGTAAGGGGGGCAGGAGGGGATGGAGAATGCGAATTCGTTTGGAGCGCGATTGGTTTTTCCGCAATCGTAGATTTCAGCTTTGGGGAAGAGATCGAGGATGCAGTAGACGGAGACGAATGTGGAGATCTGGTGGCCAGAACCTCGCGGCTTTGCCCAGCTGGCGCTTGTGCGGTTCGACCCTTCCTAATCTCCTGATCTGAGTAGCTGTCATCGTCGTCATCGTCGTCGTCGTCGTACTCGACCATGAGTTTCTGTCTCTTGGTAGGTCGTTCATCTTTACATTCTTCCTCTTCATCCCCCGACTGATCAACCATACACGCTACCTGTTCCCTTCTTCTCTCCGAGGTTCAATAATAATTCCACCCTCTTGAATGTTTGCTGCGATTTACCTAGAAAGGAATAGATGTATGTGAAGGGCATGCACCCATTCTCAATACACTAGACTAAGCTAAGAAGGAATATCCTTGAACTAATAAAGCTAGGTCTTACCTTCCAATTCTGAGATTGTATGGTCTCCTTTAGCCCAATGAGAGTACTGGTAATATTCCTTTCTTTTCTCGGAAGTCCAGGCAGACTTGACACGCTTTGCGACTGTTCAGCACGTCTTGCATACGGCCCTCAGGACATCGCCCACTTCTCCATCTCCAAAAATGCAGCGTTTTTCAGGTTCGTATTCTTTACCAGCTTGCTCTCCAATTTCGAAGTCGATAGTTCATCTACATCCATTCTATCATCGAGATTATCATTCGATAGGCGAGGAACCAGAGATGCGACGACAGACGGTGGAGTAGGTGGGAGCAGCGACGCATGAACGGCGGTGGTATGATAACGTTCATCTTCATCTTCCAACTGTTCAGCCGACACATCCTCCGTTTCCTTGCTCAAGCATGATCTCATCCTCGTGAATGTATGTCTTGTTTTCCCCAGAAAGGAATATATGTAGGGGCATGGCATGCGCCCGTTCTCAACACACTAGACTGAATAAGAAGACAAGTTCGACCAGAAAAAGCTATAGCTTACCTTCCATTTCTGAGACTGTAGGGTCTCCTTTAGCCCAACGAAAGTCTGGTAATACTTTATCCTTTTCTCGGGAGTCCAGGCAGAATCGATACGCTGGCGACTGTTCAGCACATCCTGCATACGGCCCTCGGACATCGCCCACTTTTCCATCTCCAACAATGCAGTATTTTTAAGCGTCTGAACTTTTTCCCCCGATTTTGAAGCTGATACTATTTCATCCACCTCCATTTCATCGTCGCTGGATAGACCAGGAAGTATAGAAGCGGCAGTAGAGGGTGGAGGTGAGACTCGGAGCAGCGATAAATTATCAAGTGAGGAAGGAAGAGTAGAGCTTGTGTGGCTTCCGCTTGGGACCTCGGCGTTGTCTTGCGGAGCTCCAGGGAGAGAGGATAAGCTGTAAAGTCCAGCGTTCATCTTTTGGACCATGCTGTAAACGACGTATTCTGGACGGAGATCCTGTTTATTGATAGGCCGCATTGTTTCAAAGTTCAAGTATTGTCTACGATTATTATAATAAGCTTGGATCTGCGTCGAAGATTAAGAGAGCTTAATATATCTACCAGATGGCCAACCTAGAAAAAAAACTCGAAAAGGATTCAACGCGTCGAACCAACTAGTCAAAGTTCCGATGAATGATTATTAGTATTTCCGAGATGAGTTCAAGACTGCGTACTGCGTCCTAATCACTGAAAGACACGTCGAGACGCGTTGTACCTGGCAAGAGATGAAAGTCGAATGAGAAGAATCACCGGGACTTCAACTTGCCGAGGCAATTCGGCCTCGACTCGGGTTTTAATACCCAATATAGCTCGGTTACCACATCCGGATGCAGGGACCTCGTTTTTACAGTAAGATACTCTACACATAAGGAACGACAGGCAGTGGTCCAAAGAATACATCAGCGTACACATGCTGTCTTTCCGAATAATTACATAGCCATATATGAACGTTAACCTCCTCGATAAATGTCAACAAAAAAGTTCTGGGTTTACTGCCGCCTACGCTTCCGACTCGGCTTGTCCGACACAGACTCATTTGTTTTCTCCGTCTCCCGGGGGTTTTTCAAAGATCTCGCTACCCTGGTAAATGTCTCCTGGGATTTGCCCAAGAACGAATGGATAACAGGCATGGGCATGCGGCCACCCACGGCACACTAACTAAAGTGAGAAAAGAAAGCAAGATATGACTATGGCATACGTACCTTCCAAATTCGAGACCGTAAGGTCTGCTTCAGTTCCATCAACATCTCATGAGCTTTTCTCTTTTCGTCGGCAGACCATCTCTCATCGAAATGCTGACGACAGTTTTCGACATCCTGCATGCGTCCCTGGGCCACTATCCACTCCGACATCTCCTGAAAAGCAATATCTTTCTGCGTATTCTCCGGTCCTATCTATACCCTTATATTTTGTCCGCTTTGAAAATGGTTTCGGGGCCGATTTCGAGGGAGTAGAATTGCCAGAGTTGTCCTCGGGCGGAACCTGGTCCATCTCCGTTCGATAACCGAGCCCCAGGTTGAGGCTGTCTTCAGCGTCGTGCGCCAACTGCCTATTCAACACCTCATTCTGCGCGGTTTCTCTCTGTTGATGATCCTTCAAATCTTTTCGTATCCTGGTAAATGATTTTTGAGATTTCCCCAGATAAGATTCAATGTAATTCAAGGGAAGAGAACCATTCTCGGAACACTGTATGCACGGAATGAGAAGAAACATTACAAGCAAAATTTATGACTTACCGTCTACTTATGAGGCAATAATTTCCCCCTCAACTCCATCAACATCTCGTAGGCTTCCATTCTTCTCTTGTCGGGCCATTTTTGATCGACATGCCGGCGACTGTCCGTTACATCTTGCATTCGACCCTCCGCCACCATCCACTCTTCCATCTCTCGAAAGGCAATATCTTTCGCCACATTCTTAGCTGCCCGTGTTGGCTTTTTGTAAGATGATTCTTGCGCCGTGATTGGAGAAGCACTGCGGGAGGGACTGTCCCGGGGTAGTAGTACTGTAGCCACTTCGTCCACCTCCATTCGATCATCGAGTTGCCGTCGAGCTCAGGAACAGCGCCAGTAAGTTTCTGCCTCTTGGTGCTCTCGCAACGGCCACTGTCGTCCAGTTCCTCCTCCCATTCCTCGCCACTTTCGTCGTCTTCTCCCTTCTCTGACGCGATATTTCCGAAAGGGATATCGTTTACGCCGGCTGGTGTTCTGTGCAAGGATTTCCGGCTCGACAGAGTGAAGCTGAGATAATCTCCACAAACCGTTAAGGTTCATTTTATGAATCATGCTGTTGAGTACCTCCGAACAAGGAGAAAAATTCTCGTTTTCGGTTTCCATTTAAGATTTTTGCCTACGAGCAGATATGAATCTGAGGAATGTTTAACGCCAAGGTCAAGCTCAGTACCTACCACTGGCAACAAATTCAATTCGGAGAACTTGTACTATGAATTGAGAAGTCCAACGCCGTCCAACTTTGCAATATTATGAATGATTAGCAGTTATTGTGAGGCATAATTCACAGATACTCCAGACTCACCAGAAAACACGTCGAGAGTCTAGAGATGTGAAAAGCAAGAAGGAAACACGCGACGAAAATATTTTCTCACGAGAACCATCACGTTCACTGACATGCTTCACATTGAATGTGCTCGACAATAGTCCTTGCGAAATGAGAAACATTATAATCTCACTGGGCTCAGTCAGAAGTTATCGCAGAACCCAAGCAAATCCCTTGGTCGAATCAGTCTATGAGAGGGAGTAAAATGAGCAAAGTGCGTGTTCCATTTGCTTCAATATTCCATATTTCCCTAATTCCACTGTACTGTTTTTCCAGCACAATATATGTGAAACTGTCCTGCATGAATTCTAAGTACGCCACTCGAGACTCTCGCTTAATGCCAATGGGAAATCCATGGCTCTCAAATATTCTCGCAAGCATGATCAATCACTATCAATCATCCATGCCTCCCAGTCGATTCGATGGTCTCAATGCGCTTGCTAGCCTCAGCCTCTTTATCTCCGGCTAGACTGGGTTCGTGCAGACGTTAGACCTTTCGAGGTGAAAACGGCATGGTTCAAGTAAGTGTTAACTTAACTTTTCACTATCTGTCTCTTGTCCTGTGATACTTTGCAGCGCCATTTTGTGTAACGTTCCTTCCTCCTGTGGCAGTATGGCAAACCTCGGAGGCGCACTAGGAACATTAATCGATTTCCTATCTGCAAGTAGAAACTATCGAACCCAATGCGATTCCCAGATTAGATTACTGCAAAAGCATCTGTATCTTTGCCTTTCTCCTGTGCAACGACTGTCGAGTTTCCTTCCTCGTTGTTCTTGATTAATTTATGCATCGATTTCACGTCGAGAGTGTGAAGCATGGTCGAGATTGTGATGAACTTCTTCGAGATGGGCATGAACTGTGCGTGTCTGTGTTTAAATACCGATTTACCTGTTGGATCTAATCTTCGCTCTAGGTTTTTTGTGATCTTCGTTGTTCGACCGAACAGCACTCAAGCGTCAAAGCGTCATTTATAGTTCGGAAATGCAAGACGATAGACTACACAGACTCAATTCGGGCCTAATTCGGACTCGCCCTCGAACTTGGCAAATGTCATTCGCAATTCCTTCCCGATCGTGTCCGTCATATTTCGCATCTTCTTTCGTCTTATGTTGTGTTTTGCCCCTAAACCCTTACATGCAGATGTGTTACGACGTCTAGATTACGACCTTTAGGTGTGTACCCTGGGTGTCAACTGCCAGCTGCGACGATTCACGATATTAATTGTGAGTCATTTCAAATCGGTCTCAGTATTGTCTTTTATCGTGAGTTTTGAGGCGTTCAAGATTACGAGGATGGGGTTGGAATCTAGTATTTTTCGGGCAAAAGCACTTGATTCCTTTTGATTCCACATTTTGTGGGGTAAAAATGTGCCCCGCATACCCCACAGTTTGCATTGCTCAGACAATCTAGATTCCGTTTCTGTCATGGGATCCGTAAGTACCTCCATCCAGACTCGCGGACGGACCTGGAGGAATGGATGTATTTTGATAGCATTATGTTCTGAGCCACTGAAATCCTTAGTACAGGAAGTCTGTTCGCCACAAGAGATCAGATTATATTGTTCGGCCGTCCTCAATGAACCTTGTATGGAAGATTTGGGCACTGTCCGATCTGTCAAGATACCTCCGACCCCAATTCATTGCGCGCCCAACACGCTCGGTCAGCGAAAACATCGGTACGCAATTCAAAATCTATATGATCGGATGATCTAAAGTAACTAAAAGACATTACGAAAGCGGGGAAAAAAACGGGGTACATAAGCGAGTTTCTTGTTTAGCTTTTTTCAACCACCCACTCCCATCTTCTCAATGGCCGACTTGGAAAAGGGAACGACTCAAGCTACTACTACCACTGGTGTTCACCACCCTCATCATAACGTCTATGGCGACGACAGTACTCCTGCGCTCCGAAATTCGCCTACGTCGACCGTGAAGAATACCATCGCTAACCCTGGTAGTCTGTAAGTCGTTCAACCATTCTTTTCTTGCCTTTCACTGACTTGCCCATAGTGGTCTATTCTCCTTTGCGTCAACAACGCTCATGCTTTCGTTGTACAACGTTTCCGCCGATGGTATCAACACTCCGAATATCGTCGTTGGCATGGCTCTCTTCTGTGGTGGACTCGCGCAGTTGTTGGCTGGGATGTGGGAGTTTCCAAAGGGCAATACATTTGGTGCTACAGGTGAGTGTGCAGGCAACTGGAACGTTCTTTCGCTCTCCGGGTGTTTTACCGGGTTTCTGCGGACTATCATCGGACCACATATCAGATCTACGCTATCATGGCATTTGGAATGGTGCGGAATTGAGTGTTGGTGCCTTTGCTTCCCGCACCGCGTCGTGGGCACACATTTTATCATCCGCGCTCCATTTATCTCTTGAACTCGACACTGATTATCCCTTATAGCATTTACATCCTACGGGGCATTCTGGCTCTCCTACGCTACCATCCTCATTCCTGGTTCTGGTATTGGAGATGCCTTCACCGGTGCTAAAGCTAGCCAAGAGTCGAATGCCATTGGAATCTTCCTCATGACGTGGATGACAGTCACTTTCTTGTTACTGTAAGTGTCTTGTTCTGCTCAAAGTTTGACGATGTCTACAAGCTGACTATCTCCATAGGATTGCCTCCCTCCGCAGAAACATCGCTTTCATCGCACTCTTCTTCTGTCTTACCATCACTTTCATGCTCCTCGGCGCTGGTAACTTGGTCGCCAACTCTTCAGTAACTACCTCTGCTCATTTGATCAAAGCCGGCGGAGCTGTGGGGATCATCACCGCGCTGATTGCGTACTATATTGGAACGAGCGAGTTGCTGGCGGCGGAGAGGGCAGCAGTGATTGGTTTGCCGATTGGAGTGTTCAAAATTGATTGATTTGCATGTTCGCTCTCGACTTTCCTTTCTCTCTTCATCCACATCATTCGATTTGCGCGTAATTCTTATTAATTTCGTTCTGGGTTTGTGTTCGTCCTCTTTGGATTCGAAAATTGTATACTATATCACACTTCCTTCTTTTTCGTACTACCGTACTGTTTTTGACAATTTCCTTTTTGTGGATCTTACGATTAAATGGCTACGACCATTGTATCCTCACCTTATGAGACAAGGAAAGGATTGTGTTGCGTCGCTGTAACTCCATCTCTTCTCTATGGAAGAAAACTCTTGAACAGTTGGCTAATCCAGCCTCTGTTCGGATACGATAGACCACTGGTCGGAACCTATGTGGTTGTCGCCATTCGGATACAGAGCTTCTCAATCTGCGCACAATCCGCACGCCTTCACGACACAGTTTGGGCAACGGACAACCCTCATCAGGACCCATTTAGACAACAAAAAAAAACAGTAGCGACGTGCCTAATCTGAGATTCCGATTCATCGTAGCAAATGCGGACAAAAGGAAGGACTCTACCGCTAATAACTTTGAGAGGATGAAATTGTGTGCACCAACTATAGGAACTTCGATGATTTATCACTTGGTGACATCTACCGAACGAAGTAGATCATCCATCATATATCGGATATGATACGTGCCCCAATCCTCCCATCTACGGAGAAATGTGAGAATCCTATTCTTTAGTCGTATATTAAGTGCTACCTATCCTACTGGAGTTGCATTGCAAACATACAGTGGCCAAGGGAATCTCGACCTTGACTTTGGTGGCTCGGATATAATTGCTGCCCGGAGTCTTGCTGTAATCCATTGCCGGTCCCAAGTTCAAACCTGCGAATTCATCATGATAGCTCCGGGTTTAAATGGTATTGGAGCAAACCCACCGTGATTCTGTTACCCAGAGAGGCCTGTATTAATTCCGAAAATCGAGCTACGATCGACGCACAATTTTGCAGTCGATGAGATGCCTGTGTCATGGCCGCCGTTCAGATGCAGAGGAACCTTCCAAAGTCTTCCGTATATAGTGGTAATCCAAATAGACCGCTGTCACTACAATTCCCATCGAAGAAAATCTGATCAGCCTCATGTGCTGGCACCAAAGGAAGCTGAGAAGTTTACGAATGAAGAGAAGGTAGAGATGACAGATTGAAGTCGGAATTGCGCTGGAAAAATGTAGATTGTGAGATTCATAGTACGCTGGAGGTGCTGTTGGACTCAAGAGTCAGGATCAGCAGTACTGGTGACATTTCTGCCGCCTGACTATTATTTTCCCCTTCGTCGCAGCGCGATCACAGTCCGAGAAGACTCGACACGTGAGCTCGATCACTGCAGGAGCATTGCTCACATGAACACTTCAATGATATCGCACATTCTCCCGGCATTTGATAGCGTCTCTCGAAGCTCTTCGATGTTTTCAAACAGCCATACACATCCTTGCATCTCGCTGCCTCGGATCGACTACCATCCCTAGGCGAGAACCCACACATAGATTTATTAAGACAATGATTACAGCGCTATCAAAGAGAGCCGCCTGGAAATTCAGTATCGGGCTTGGGAACGAGCTGACGACGTTTGCAGATAGATGGTTAGTGATAAGACCTCCTCGAGTGCACGTTCAGGATATTTTTACACGAACATGCAGCAGGAACACAGACTGCAAGCGCAGAGTAGGTCATTCCACGCTGCTGTGACGATTCCTGTGGCTGCTAAGGTTTCGTCAAACCAGGAGGCGTAGGAATGAAGGGACGATAGATATTTTTCCATGGGTTTGCAAATCTCTGGCACATGACATATTTATGAACCTGAATCCAGTAGTATGTGCAGTACAGTGATACGGATTCTTCAACGAAAAGCGGGTCTTCTTTGTGTGAATCCCATCGGACTGCCCAGACGACATCTGTTAATCATGAAGATGTAAAAGAAGTACACGGAAATCAGGGATACTATCGACCCATTTATTCAGGGCAGAATTCAGCTCTAAAACAAGTTCCTCGTCAGAACGAGGCACCCATGAATAGCCCCCTATCTCTCGTGGTTTATTCACGACGGTATAGTGACGGACATTGTTAGTATGAATAATGAAAGAAAACAAACAAGGATTCTGACTCACAACACTCTTCTGCGCCGAGGCAAGGATATCCAGAAGCTTCAATGACATGTCACCCACGACAGTTGGCCCTGAGGCTGTTTGAATGCATGTTCGGGATTAGAACGTCAGTATCACGTAATGTACTTCCAGAGGCAGATCTAGATGTATCGAAAGATTTTTATTATAGCATTGTCCCTGCGCCACTCCAGGTACGAAGCACTCAACTCATTCGGATCGATCCCAAGCCTTTGGCCTCCCCAGAAACGCACTCAAATACGTGTCGAGAAATACGAGAACCCAAAAATGCTCTCTTCCGCAGCTCCTGCCCAACACTTGGCTTGGGACCGAGGAACGTTCGCCTGTGGGCACCGACGAGTTGTGTGTGTCGTGTAGCGAGGCCAAGAAGAGGCCAGGCAGGTCTGGGAGTGGATGTTATATAGAGAAACAACGTAACGTCCTGAGCAGAGTGTTAGACGGACACTCGTAGTGATGAGCTAATACTTACAAGGAGGGTTTGGACCATGTACAGCGTTATGTGGTGTTATCTCTTGCATTACCTTTCATCAGATGAATATCGTGCTCCCAATGCACACATGGACAACACCAGCTCGCTGAAAGTCCCGATCGCATTCATGCAATCCAATATCGATCCCGCGCTGGAATGTAGGATGGGTATGAAGTGATTTATTTTTGAGAAGAATTCTACATGGGAAGCAAGGAGGGTTGACGGAAGGAAGACTAGGGGTGGAGCAGGTCTTGCAGGAGTAAGCTGCCATTAGACGAAGCAATTAGGATATGGATAGAATGAGGATAAGATACGTACAGGATACACATCGCAGAGGGCCACTCCCTTCATTTCTTTAATGTGTATGTCTGAAGCGTCTTCGAAGCCACCCCTGTATTCACATGCAGATTATCCGATTCGTGATCATCATCATCGAAGCTCGTAGCTATATGTCTGGCACCTTCTCTTTACCCTTTGCTCCGCCGATAGGCAGACTAATGCACTCTTCCTTGATCTTCAGAGCTGTCTTCATCAGCTCCATCTGACTTGATGGGCTAAAGAAAGTGCGGATGCTTCGCTTCAAGCTCGAAGTTTCTTCAAGCTTGTCGCGAGCTCGGCTTCGACGACATCTGAGTCAGGTTTGGGTGCGTCAGGTTGAGAGTAGAGTCCGTCGGGTGATGTAGATCGAGGCTGGTATGCGATGGAAGCACGATTTTGGAGACGTCGGCGGTGAATCGGAAGGAATAAGGGAGAGCGATGAGAGTCTAGAATGACTGCTAGTGCATAGACCAGCATCTAACAAGGCCATTTCTAGTGACCTTGCATACGCTGAGATCTCCTTGAGTGTACGGATGAGCAAGGTATGGTCATTTGTCGGAACTTGATATGAAGGCGTGTCTAGGCTGGAGTTTTGGCGAAGGTGAATCTGTCACTTAATCCCAGTCTGCTGGGCTAAGCTGCGATACGGAAGTTGCTGCTGCTGCCGTTGCCGTTACGCTGGCCGTGGCATTGGCAGTTCGTTTCTGGAGAGAGGTGAACATCTGAGTGTGCTGGTCTAGTAGAGAGGACATACTTTCTTATTCGAGACATCATGAATGCATTCAGAATTCTACACGATGTAGATGAAGTTAGCCGGTATCAGAGAATAATACTGCCTCACGAAAGCTTTGCAGTTGGAGCAAATGTTCCCCGGAATTTTGGCACCGTCACCATCAGAAGTTCAGAACAATGAGTCGTAGTCAGTGTAGAACAAGGAGCTGCTACTCACATCGAGCTAGAGAAGAAAAATAAATCATTGTTAACTTTGAAGTTTAGTAATTTGAACACTGACTCTTTCGCTGCAGGGAGTGCTGCCAAGTAGACGCAGTAAAACTCAACACACTTTTTTACACAACTTGCATGCCGTCTTCTCCCGAGTGGTTCGTCGTATAGCTTTGATGGAGATGGTGTCCGACATCGTAGAATCAAGTAGAATCGCACTACAATCCGAAGCACTTGTTGTTTCTGGTTGGGAAAGCAGGAAGAATTTGCAAAAGATCATTATCATTGGGTGTGGACTATTACACGCTCACGGCTCCGTTTGGAATTAATCTGGCAACGGGATTTTAATATCGAACTACAATCATTTTCTCGGAATTAATCTAGTATTTGACCAATCTCAAACCAAAAACTTCGAACTGCATCGATTTTGCAATGGCAATCCTGATCACATCCGATTCCTTGTTCATATCAGTTTGAATCTGGTATAAAGGTCTAAATTGAAACAGAAATTGTTTTTTCTAGATTTGATTCAATCTGAATGCCGCAGCAAGCAGAATGCGCTCAGCAGCTGGCACACAGCCCCGCGTCTCCTTTCTTCCTTTCAACCATCATCGACATTGTCACCCATTGTTCCCATTGTTCAAGAGTCAAAATCAAGAGTCAAAACTTCCTCAAAACTCCTCAAATAACATGAACAAGATCTTTGGTACACAAACGGTTCAAGCTGTCAAGCCTCCGCAAGCAATGCAAACACTTAGGAACCAGTACTCAAGATTTCTTTATGTATATTCTCTTCTTTCCATTGACACATTTCGAGGCGGATTGTGCTCCTGGCTCATAGGTGAGTATTGGGTGCTGTTTTGTGATCATTTAATAACAGTTGATTTGCCAGCAGCGACACCAAATCCAAAGAAACCGATGATGTAGGGAGTCTGCCAAGGGTGCTGAGTGAGCAGGAGATGATGTACAGCGGAGTCGGTCGGGGCCGGACCCTATATCTATTCACAATTACCTTCCATGTTCTCGTTTGCCAATAAATTCTATATGCTGCATTTTTTTCAACCATCGGGATACATCGGGAAAAAAACATCGGGATGCCCCGGCAATAAGAGAAATTAGAGCGAACAACCCATGCAAATCCAAAACTTGCTCATAGATTAACTCCAGACTGAATTCAGAAACATTCCGGAAATCCGACTTTTGGCTGAGATCCGGTCGGCCTCTATTCCAGATTCTTTTACTTATCATTTAGATCTCGTCTAAACTATCAGAGACCGGATTGATTCCGATCTCACTACCTGCCTGTGTAGGCACCGATTCCACGTTCTCCGAAGTTTGGAGAAGAGATAGCAAGCGCTCATTATCTTGATTCTTCGTACTTGGAATTGACTTTTAAGCGCCCATTGCCTGCAACGAGTCTCAAAGATCTCAACTCAAAATCGACTCAAACATTTCACCCACTCGGCGCTCACTACTATGAGGGCCTCGAAGTCGAACCTGAAGATTATCTGTTCAGTGCGCTCGCTTCCAGAACATATGAATGCCGATGGCCGGTTGAAACATCCAATTGAGCTGCAGCCTGAGGCTGTTGCGTAGAAGGCTAGAGACTCGAAGAGGGGAGGGGTTCTGGTTTCTGAGGGCGGGAATAACTAAGACGGTCAGATGTGAGGCCGAGGAGTACTGAGAGCAGCTGTTCGAGCTTCGCTTGCAATGGGACATCATCTATCAAAAGGTTCGTCGAGGGTGCGCGAGAAGAGAGTAGCCGAAAAGTTAGTTGGAAGCAGTTTGAGCATTCGGGGTGATCAATCTCAAGGAAATGCCATAAAAATCCGTCTTTGTCTCGTATAACATGATAAATTCGAGAGTTGGGAGGTGACGAGCGGTGACGTGGTGACGTGCGTGTTTGGGCTGGCGGGCATGATATGAAGTTATGTAGAGTTGAGACTACTACAGCTTGTAGGGCGACAATGTCCATTTTTACGTAGTTTGTATCAAAACAGAATGTGCAACTTCTTGAACTGGTCTGTCGGAGCCTCATTTCAGAATCAAGGAAGATAAAATAGTTAAAAATATGTTGCGCACCCGAAATTGTCAGTACCGGGCATATTCTATCATATCCTTGGGGTATTTGACATTTATATTCGTTGTATTAAGGCGCAAGGTTATCCAGATATCCTTGAGGACTTGCTTTAGGATGTGGAACAGTTTTGCAAAGTCGCAATTGATTACGCTTCGGCGGCAAGTCCTGATGATTCCCCCTTCGAAATGATCATTCAGCCAGCTTTAATTCGTTCAACGCGTTACGATAAATTATTTTCGACTTTCAAGATCTAGCAGGTATATTTCTCTAGATTTTCGATGCAAAACTAACCTTATTATTCGTAGACAACACTCGAATCGTTCTGTGAAACTCTCAACGTCACACCTCACAATGCGGCCTATCAATAAGGGGGCCCGTCCAGAACAGGTCGTTCACAGTATGGTCCAAAAGATGAATGCTGGACTTTACAGCCTTTCCTGTCTATCCGACGCCGAGATCCTGAGCAGCTCTACCCATCCTTCCTCCCATGAGAACGCATCACCGCTCCCACTTCCTCCACCGTCTATCACCACTTCTCTGATTCCTCGTCCACCCAACGACACTCTCGATGATGAAATGGAGGTAGATGAAGCAGTAGTAAAGGATGCATCGGTTGAATTGGAGGATGAAGGTCATACTACCGTCGTTTATTCGGTGCTCCCACCCCCTCCATGGTCTATCGCTGCTTCTCGGGTTCCTCCTCCACCCAACGACATTCTCGATAATGAAATACGGGCAGATGAAGTAGTAGTAGAATCAGCTTCGAAATCGGAGAGCACGCTTGGAAAGAATGAGTCACTGAAAAGTGCTGCATTGTCGGAGATGGAGAAGTGGGCGATTTCCGAGGGCCGTATGCAAGATGTGCTGAGCTGTCGCAAGCGCGTCGAGCCCTCCTGGACTCCCGAGAAAAGGATAGAATCCTACCGTACTCTCATTGGGCTAAAGGACACACTACACTCTCGGAATTGGAAGGTACGTTTTAGCTTTGTCTGGTTCGAGAATATTCCTTCTTATTGAGTCTAGTGTATTGAGAACGGGCGCATGCCCCTCATCTACATCTATTCCTTTCTAGGGAAATCACAGATGACATTCACGAGGGCGAAATCATTCTTGACTAAGCTCGAAGAGAAGAAGGAAATGGGGCTGGAGGATGAGAAGGAAGGAAATAAAGACGAGCGACGTCGTACCAAGAGATCGAAGAGACAGAAACCCATGATAAAAGTCGAGCACGATTCGGACGATTCGGATCAGAAGATTGGGATGGGTCAGGCTGCATCTGCGCCGCTTTCTGAATCTAGGCAAAACCGCGAGGTTTTGTTTATCAGAATAAAAATACCGCCTTCTTTCTCAACCGCTAAAGCCTCGTTCCCCCCCAAAATGAAGGTGGAATCTGTGCCCATAGAACTTCAGGATAACTCGCTTTCTTCGCCTCCTGTTCTTCCATCTCCCGATGAATCCTCTACCTCTCATGCGAAGAAATCTGCAGCAACACCTACAGCGCTACAAAGGGATTTGGCGCTCCGAGCGATGAAGGATTGGGCCGTGGCTGAGGGTCGTATGAACGATGTGAACGAATGTCGGATGGATTTTAATCCAGTTTGGCCGCTGGAAAGGAAGATAAAGGTTCTGAGGCTGATGTTGGAGCTGAAGGAGGCCTTACGGTCTCGTAACTGGTCGGTAAGTCATAATGTTATCCCTATAAAATTCTCTGCTTATCCTTGGTATATAATGCACTAGTGTGTCCAATATGGCCTCATGCCAGTGAACTTGATTCATGCTTCTTGGGCAAGAGTAAACATTCCTTCAAAAATCTGGACTTGCGTTTGAAGGAACTTCAGGAGAAGAAGGAAAGGGAGACCAATACGGTGTCGAACTAAGCAGTCGAGTCGGAAACGCAAGCGACGGTGAATCCTCCTTATTTGTTATTTCTTGTACAGTCTGTGTGTTTTCGTGCTTTGTAACTGCCATATACGATTTAAGGACCAGGTCCAGTCATTTATTCCTTTGGACTTTCGAGAATATGTGATACATCCTCAGTTCAAGTTTACTTATTACTTTATTTCCTTCTTTCCATTGATTTGGCTCCGTTGCTTCTCCCCTTTGCGTATTGGAAACTGTGAACTGTAGCGCGTATGATACTTTCAAATAACGCTTAATTCAGCCTTGCGAATGTGGCCGACATGCTCTCAACGTTTCTGCAGGATCCAGTTGTGGCCTTGAACGCGCTCTGTTTAATGTTACCTCAACGTGCTCTAAACCTCCTGGCAAGTATTGGAGAATATCAGTCTTCGTACTTGCTACGTGTCAATACGTGTACGTTTACTTAGCATCGACACCGGTAAAAGTCGGCTCAAATCAGCCTAACCATATAAGTACTATTTATGTCCTACTGAAACAATCGAGCTAGCTCTTGAAAGTCTTGAACCACCACATCAAATTCTCCTCCCTCTGCTTTACTCTTCACTTCCATCGCCTCAGCTCCCCGATCCTCCTGTGGACGACGCACATAAACCGTTTTCAGACCAACCTTTGCCGCGCCACGAAGATCCCAGACATGCGCGGCGACCATGGCGGCTTTGTGAGGTGTTTCGGCGAGCGACATGTTAGCGAGAGCGCCTTGGTAGGCGACTGGATTTCTAAAGGTCATTCAATGAACAAGTGAACGAAAAATGAAAAACCGGAATAATACACACGGCTTGTAAGAATTAAAAAGTGAGCTTGAGAATACAACGTCCCAGGGTAGATCAGCGTGTTTTGCCTAGGGTGAATAAGTTATTTAATACCATCCCTACCAGGCGGAAGCGAGCAAACCGACCATATCTACGAGAAGGCGCACGTTTCCGTTGGATAATGCCGCGATAATAACATTCTTCTTGAGCTCGTAAAGGCCCGGAACAGCGTCGGGCCAGCCTTTTAAGATTCGGGTAAATAGAGTAGATGATTATTAGGATGAGAGAAAACATATATACCGTTCAAGCGATGCCAGGCCAGGTTCAAGTTCACCCGGGCCTCCTCATTCAAGACCTTCCCTACATGCGACCACTTTGAAGAAGAGAGTATTTTTTCAAGGATCTGTCAGGGAGGTTCCATCGCGTGCTTCATGATATTACTCGGTGGTCTCAGATACCTCTCGATGCAAAACGTCAACATTGTTAGAACCACTTCCACCTTGAGCAATTCGGTTTCTATCACAGATTCGATTCGACTTCAGTTTGGGTATACTTGAACCAGATATCGACATACATATTCTCATAGTATCCTGTCCTCCATTCATCGGCGAATCCTTGCCATTCTTCCACGGAGACTAGCAGATTAAAAGTAAGTATTTTTTGGCAAGCTGTCGCAATGAGATCGAGCACAATCGAACCTTCAAGTGAATATTGCTTTCCAAGATCTTCGAGCGTTTTGGTTATTGAACTTCGCCAATCTACTACGGTTCCAAAGACGTCAAAAAGCAAAACTTGGACGCCCTGTAAGGCTGACATGCTCGAAGACTATGAGAACGAAAAGATTGTTGGAACAAATGCGTCAGCTGCTCGCAATTGCTACTAATATAGAACATTTCTCGCACCGTTTTCCGGGTGTGGGTGCATCAGAGAAGCCTAGGATTTCAAGCGCTTGTCCCGCCGCGGCGGCGCTAGCGCGCACTCTTTGAACCCAATCGGCCACCATTTCTGCGTGCTCAGTTCATCGCTTCCCAGCTCAAGCTTTAGATCTAACCGTCAGCTAATGACTGACAGATCCTTGACCAGTGATTGTTTGACATTCTAGAGGTGAGTATTGCGTTTTCATATCGTTCTAATCCATTCCAACGTACCCTCCTTTCTTTCATTGCTTAGCTGCTTCTAAAGCCGCCTCTACAACAGCTCTACAATATATAGTCAAAAACTGAACACGCGCACCTTCACTTTGGGAGCTTCAATAAGTTCGTAAAGGAAATGCAATGGTAGTGGTGAGTAAAACAGCTATTATTTTGGATCCGGGTTGAACTCGAACTACAGCAGACTGTCATCTACGCAGAACGAAGGAGGAGCAGAATGTCTGCGTCCATGTGAACCCTTAGACTAGGAACCCTTGAAACCCTTGGCATAGAAGTTAATAGAAGTTAATAGAATCCCCACGCCGCATATGACGCAGGATCTCTGTATGGGTTGCTCTCTGCTCTAATGGGTGGATCTGCTGGAGTGGATTGACGCTGGTTAGCTCGCCGCTTGCTTGACTGCTATAACTCTGGCTCTTGCTAACTCGATCAGCTTCCATTGCTTCGTCCACAGCAGCAATAGTTAGCGGTAGGAGATGCTATAAAGGGTTACCAAAGTGCGTAGCAACGTGTTCATTCACGTCTCTTTCCTCACGTATTAATTTTCTTTCCATCTCTCTAGCAACGATGTTTTCTAAACTGCCTACTATCAATATGGACTCTCCAGTGGGACAGACTAGTTCAGAGCCTTCCTCACCTGTCGAGCCGCCTCGGTCTTTCCACAGACACACAGGCTCCGACCCCGCGCTGCCCCTGGGCCCCGTACCCAACAATTCGCTTACCCCTCCATCTAAACCTCACAGGCTAACCTTCGGATCCGCTGGTCATAGTCTCAGCCCTGATAGAGCATCCCGAATAGCCTCTGCTGGTAGTGTCAGTCGTGGGCGAGCTCGAAGTGCATATCCGATCAATGTTTCCCCACCCTCTTCAAGGGAGAGTTCTCGCGAGTCTGATACCAGTCATTCATGGCGCAAGCTCTTTAGCCCTAGAGCATGGAGGGGAACACCGTCGAAGAAGCATCTACCTGTTCCGAAGGAGCAGACAGATGCATATCTGAGGACCAAAATGGTATCGGTGCTGTCCTTTTCCATTTATATGTGTTGCTGAATGCTTTCTAGCGCGTTCAATTTGGCTGTCAAGTCGGTTCTCGAGGTGGCGCGCGTTGGTCTTGAGGTTGTCGCAGAGACGGGGGAAGTAATTCCCGTTCCAGGTCTTGCGATGGTGGCTAAATTGCTTTCGAATATCTGGGATGCAATCGATGATGTCGGGGTATGTCGTGTACATGTTCTAATATACTCTCTGTTCATATTTCCGCTTTTCTAGTCCAACCGACTTGCGTGTTTACGTCTAACTGCCCGCTGCGCAGACTTTCTCCTCGCTATATACGATGAGGTTCATGAGCAAGGGGATAAAGTCAAAGCCGAGCTCGACAAACCTCTCAAAAGACTCGAAAGGTAAGGACCTTCATCACCTCGCTCGAGTATTGCAACTGATGATACCCTGCAAAGTTCCTTCAATTTGATCTACGACCTGATGGTGGAATTGAGGGATCGACCGTTCTGGAAGCGGTTTGTCGAACGAGATGAAATTCTGAACGAGATTGAGAGGTGTCACGAGTCGTTGAATGACTGTATGGTCGTCTTCAATGTGAGCTCTACTTGGCGTTCTTGTGAAGCAAGGCTTACCAATTTTCATTCAGATATCCATTCTCATGCGCATCGAGAAAAATACGTTGCGTCCCTCTAACCAGCTTGTTGAAGCAAGTCCGGGCACCTATTTGAGGGTTCGCAGGATGCACAACCCGCAGGCGAACTAGACCCTGTAGACGATGACGGATCAGGTCTCCACCAACTCCCCGATTCGCTTCATCACCTCCCGCCGCTGATGACCTAGCGATGACGGACGCCGAGCGAATCCGAGACCGACTCCGTGCTCTCCAAGCATACCAAAACGAGCTCGACAAGGCAGCCGACATGACGGACTTACGTCAACTTTTGTCTGCGGCGCTGAACGCGAAAAGCAATGATGATATGCAAAGGGTCTTGCAGGTTGCCGGGAAGGATATGCCCACAGCTATTCCGGACGCTGTTGATGGTACTGGAAGGGAAGGGTTCGCATTGGAAAGCTCCCCCGAGTTCAGCAATGCGCTCGACACAGCAGCTTCCTCATACGAGGTCATTCACTTGGCCACTAGATGGGAAGCAGGCGAGTGTGTTGGATGGGGAGCACATAGAGTCGGATATTGCTGCGGTACAGCGTTTGGTGCAAGGGTATGATATGAATCTTCCCAGTTGGACTATCGAAAAGTACGTCTTGTCGATTCTGTTATGGAAGTTTTTGGGCGGTCTAACGAATTTACACAGGAGCGACATTATCTTCCAGGAGTTGATAGGCAGAGGGTTCTTCTCCAATGTATACAAAGGAACCTGGAGACACCGCGCTATCGCTATCAAAGTCCTTGAGAGGTCTACCAACCGTGAAACGTTCCTTGCTGAGGTCGCAGTATGGAAATCGCTCAACCATCCCAATGTCCTTCGGCTTTACGGTGCAAGCGATCCATCTCAAGACGTACCGCGGTTCCTCATCAGTCCGTACATGAGGAATGGGTCTTTGCCAGAGTACTTGAAGCGATTGGAATGGGATGGAAGCATGGTTAGCGGAGCATCGATGGTTTCGGAGGTGTATGGTGATAGTTCTGAGCCTGATTTGCTCCGGTTCATGGTTGAGATTTCGAGAGCTATGGAGTACATGCACTCGGCGCATGTGGTTCATGGAGATCTCAAGGTACGTTTTTAACTCTTCTAAAAGTAACTCTTCCCTGATTAGTACCTGTGTGTTTTTAGGGAGCAAACGTTCTACTCGATAACGACCTCCGATGTGTACTAGCCGACTTTGGTCATAGCAAAAATATATCTCAGATCTCCTACAAAAACGCTAAACATGCCCGTACGTCGTTAGATCGTTCCTTCAGCACTAATCTTAACTAACGGTATATCCATACACAGACGGACTTCGTTGGCAATCACCGGAGCTCATGGCTGAACATTCCCTCCTCACCAAGGAAAACGATGTATACGCATTTGGAATTACGTGTGTGGAAATAGTGACTTTCGGGAGTCTTCCCTGGCCAATGATGCCAGACGATGTAGTCAAGAAACTTGTTTTGGGTATGCGTCTACTTGTAGTTGAAGATCTGTTTCGCCAACTGAACCACACCCTCCCTCTACAGAAGAAAACTCCCGACCGCCGTTCCCTTCAAAGATCGTGGATCGTCTGGGTATTCGACAGGTCCTTGAGCGCTGCTGGAACGATAAAGTCATGGAACGGCCGACGTTTTCAGTAGTGGTTAAACACCTTGAGGGCCTGATGAGCGGGTTGTCGTTTTATCGTGATCGTCAGGCGGACCTATTGAGTCCTGGCTCTGGCGGCTCTGGCTCTTCACCTCCCCAGCAATCCGCGCCTTTACCGAAACTATATTCGGACCCACCAACGGATATGCACGTATCCGAAAGTTCTGTTCCCGGACGGATGGAGTCGTTTTCTGGGCTCAATAGAAGCGACACTGTGCGGCCTAGGGTACGTTCTGGTGATGAGCCTCCGTTTCTGGTCTAACAAACACTTTCAGTCTCAACCTCACTGCGTCGTCATCCACAGAATGATCATCAGGCGGACCAGATTTCTCTGCAAAGCCCAGACATTGATTTTCCGGTGCTTGATCTCTGTATATTGACGCGGAAGTTTGGTACTCGAAAGAAGGGGGAGACACTGTTAGTAACGATGCGCTTGAGCAAATAATATATGTATTTTTGTTTGGAGTGGAAGCATTCCACACAGCTGTGTAATCGAGGTTCTGGGCGACGCTATACACGAATAATCCAAGAGGCTAGTAGACGGAACTCATGTATGATCTCTGGCATGGTTCAAAAGTCTCTTCCATAGGTCGTCTTCTCAGCAATAACCTGTGCCAACGCTAACGCAGCAGTTACCACTTCCTCCCCTCCCTCCTTCGACCGACTTTCGACACGAACCCGATCTTTCTTTGCGTCTTTCGCAGAGAAGAACCCCGCATAGAGTCGGATATTGCTGCGGTACAGCGTTTGGTGCAAGGGTATGATATGAATCTTCCCAGTTGGACTATCGAAAAGTACGTCTTGTCGATTCTTTTGTGGAAGTTTTTGGGCGGTCTAACGAATTTACACAGGAACGACATTATCTTCCAGGAGCTGATAGGTAGAGGGTTCTTCTCTAATGTATACAAAGGAACCTGGAGACACCGCGCTATCGCTATCAAAGTCCTTGAGAGGTCTACCAACCGTGAAACGTTCCTTGCTGAGGTCGCAGTATGGAAATCGCTCAACCATCCCAATGTCCTTCGGCTTTACGGTGCAAGTGATCCATCTCAAGACGTACCGCGGTTCCTCATCAGTCCGTACATGAGGAATGGATCTTTGCCAGAGTACTTGAAGCGATTGGAATGGGATGGAAGCATGGTTAGCAGAGCATCGATGGTTTCGGAGGTGTATGGTGATAGTTCTGAGCCTGATTTGCTCCGGTTCATGGTTGAGATTTCGAGAGCTATGGAGTACATGCACTCGGCGCATGTGGTTCATGGAGATCTCAAGGTACGTTTTTTAACTCTTCTAAAAGTAACTCTTCCCTGATTAGTACCTGTGTGTTTTTAGGGAGCAAACGTCCTACTCGATAACGACCTCCGATGTGTACTAGCCGACTTTGGTCATAGCAAAAATATATCTCAGATCTCCTACAAAAACGCTAAACATGCCCGTATGTCGTTAGATCGTTCCTTCAGCACTAATCTTAACTAACGGTAATCCATACACAGATGGACTTCGTTGGCAATCACCGGAGCTCATGGCTGAACATTCCCTCCTCACCAAGGAAAACGATGTATACGCATTTGGAATTACGTGTGTGGAAATAGTGACTTTCGGGAGTCTTCCCTGGCCAATGATGCCAGACGATGTAGTCAAGAATCTTGTTTTGGGTATGCGTCTACTGTATTGAAGAATCTGTTTCGCCAACTAAACCACACCCTCCCTCTACAGAAGAAAACTCCCGACCGCCGTTCCCTTCAAAGATCGTGGATCGTCTGGGTATTCGACAGGTCCTTGAGCGCTGCTGGAACGATAAAGTCATGGAACGGCCGACGTTTTCAGTAGTGGTTAAACACCTTGAGGGCCTGATGAGCGGGTGTTATTGGCAAGGTGCCGAATATTCCTTTCTTCCTAATCAATCCATCTCAATCGATCCGCAGTCTGGTGCGGGAAATCTGCCCTGATCAATAGGGTCTTTGGAATTTCAGACCAGGCTGTTACGGTAGGCCTCATCATCTTGGTTTTTCCCTTCTCCTTATATCATCTTTTCGAAGAACATTTCTCACCGATCTCACGGTGTGCATGACATTGAGAAAGAACTTACCTGGAAGTCTAACAAGCATGTTGTAATCCATGACTCGGAGGGTTTCGAGCACGGCGATGATGGGAAGAGGAAGATAGTGGAACAGTTTGTGGAAAACAGATTACAAATGGTGAAGCTCGCTGAGAGATTGCATGCCATTTGGTGAGTGAAACATTTTTAATAACTAGCTAGTGTTTTCGAACTTCTGTTTTCTCAGGGTGTGTCTAGAAATACCTTGGTCAAACAGTCGACTCCTTGATCGCGGATTGAGCAGTTCTTGGAGTCCATCTCAGGCCGTGGTTAGTGATTTCTAATCATTTTTCGACCATTATTAATCTGTAACATTTACATCCAGCCCCTGTCGTTGTGGTTTTTACAAAGCTTGACCTATTAGAGGAAAAAGTGGAAAGTGAACTTGATGATGCAGAGTCATCCTTGGATGATGATGCATTTGAGAGGAGGGCCAAGGAAGAGGTCGACTCCGCCCTTGAGGAACTTTGCTATATTCCCTTCAAGCGTAAAATCAATCATGATTATCCCTTCATCGCGGTATCAAGTATGTCATCTCCTTGCAAGTTTGTCCGCACATTGTTGACCTAGTCACATAGACTTGGAGCGCCACGCAGACCGAATCGGGAAGCTCGTGAAGTTGACTTTGGAGAAGTGTGATGTCGAGAGTGCCTGGGTAGCTGTAGCAATCTCTCAGCGCGCCGAAGCAGTACTAAATATCAAGGCATCGATGAGGTATGTTCCCCATCCAGAAATCAACTTGAAGTCATTCAATTTTGCGCATCATTAGGATTGGAAGAAAGCGCAAGTTATTTGCTCTAAAACCAAAGATCTTTTTATGAATTGACTTTATGTGTACCTAGGCTACTGGAGAGGACTTTTCTCTGACGTTTTCCTTGGGCTTTCGGTCCAAAAACTGATAACGGTCCTTCGCAAAGATATTGTAACGGTCTGGAATCTGAATGATAGAGATGAGGTACTTGATATCCTCCATCATCACCTATGCTGAAGTCTGAGAAATACGTCCTAAGCTTCTTCTGTCTGACAGGTTTCTTGAACGGTTGACTATTCTCGTGGAGGATCTGTCCAGTACTTCTTAAGCCCGTCTAATGCAATTTTTCCCGCGACTCATTACCTCCAACAGACAACCCGGAGAACCATATCATCTCACATACCAAGCGGTGAATTCTCTCGTTAAAACCCCCGCTGCCTTTCCTGTGGCTGCCCCTGTACTTGCGGTCGTATTCCTTGCCGAGTGGGTTTCAAGCTCGTATAAAAAGACGTAAGTGCTCTGTCAACACAAGTACACTACTGACGATAATATGCAGGAAAGAATCACTGCGTTGCCTCATGGGGTTTATCATTGACCTGACGCTTGTTATGGATGCTCTCTTTTACCTTACGAGAGACCGGACGGCGGTCTCCATTCGCCATATCAACCAAGCTATCGCTTTTTTCAAGAGTCGGAAAGCCAGAGTACATGACGAGATCAGAACCTGGGTTGGCCAGCTGTCTTCGGCTTTAAGCCATCTCAACCCGGACAATGCAGTGACGAAGATTGGCGATATCATCGAGAAGCATTGTATTAATCCTGAGGATGGATGCCCAATTGAAGCTTCAGAAGATGAGTGGGTATCACTTGAAAGTTTGAGACAATAGGGGCACACGAGGATCGAGGAATTTACCGGTACCAGAAATATGTCTTTTATACTGTTTGTACGATGTGCACGGAATTTAGGATTTAAGTTCGAAGGTTTGAAAATTTGGCACCAACTGCCCTCATCTTTATCCTATCAATAACCCGGCGACGCCATTTCCGCATGTATAATAGGCTGAGCAGCAGCGCGAGAATGATACCCAGAACCGAAGGGTGTCCCTGAAACCTCATTCTGGCAAGTTAGATTCAATGAAGAGCCTTAGGATTGCGCTGATCGGTGTTGTATTACTCGGTTGGGGAAAAGCGTGGAGAGCAGGAACGTTTCATCGGACTCGCAGTTGAAGAGGCCTCGGAGGATAGGGGATGGGGGAAAAGTACCGAGAGGAGCATAAACTATAGCAGTTGTGGCTTTCGAATTCTTTGGTCCAGTTGATACTGTGTATGTGGTGAAAAGATGAAAGCAGCTAGCGCTTGAGGCATTTCAATTCGCTCACTAGCGCCACTTGGCGCTTTCACTGCCTGTATTTTGAACCTCAACGTTGAACGTTGAACCCAAGCGACTACCAGCTTTCCCGGCTCATCTCGTCGCTCCCCAGATTTGAAGTGAATGATCCTGATAAAATCTTCGGAGTATAGGTAAGTAAAGCGTTTTCATGCCAACGTACTACTAACATCCTTGCTTCGACTGTTTAGCCACTCCAAAACTCTCTAAAACTGCATCTACAACCAGACATAGATAGTCCAAACCTGAATTCATAGAATACATTTCGAACCAATTGCGCACCTTCGCATCTGGGATCTTCAAGTTCGTGGTGAAGGAAATACAAGCGGTGATAGTAAGTCAAGCAGTTATTTTGGATCCGGGATGAACTGAGCTCATGATGCAGGGCCCTGAAACGACTATCCTAACCCGAGAAATTCCAGCTCTAGCAGACTGCCATCTACTCCCATGGCCTGCAGATGGAAGTGACGTCTGTTCATAGCAGTTTCGGATATCCTCCACATTGCAGTGATGCAAGGATCTTTGTACTTTGTACCTTGCGTGGTTGCTCTCTGCTCTGATGCTGTCGTGGATTGAAGCTGTTTGGCGCCACTTGATCGACTGCGATACCTGAAACTGTGGCTCTTGCTACCCCAACTGCATTACCCTTTGTTCGTCCGTCTAAAGCAGCGAGAATATCAGCATTAGGAGATGCTATAAAGGGTTACCAAAGTACGGAGCAACGTGTTCACTTTCCTCATGTATTAATTTCTCTCTAGTAACGATGTTTTCCAAACCACCTACTGTCAACATGCGCTCTGCAGCGGGACAGACTACTTCAAAGCCTTCCTCACCTGTCGACCTACCCCAGTCCTTTCACAGATATATATAGGCTCAGACCCCGCTGCCCCTGCCAGCAAATCTATTACTCCTCCATCTAAATTTCACCAGTCAAGCTTTTCATCTGCTGGTCAGAGCTCGGTTTTGGCCAATTAACTGCTGCTGGTAGTTTCAATCGTGGGCGAGCTCGAAGTGTACACATTCCGGTCAAGGTCAAGGGAGGGTTCTCGTGAATCGACAGATACCAATCAGAAGTTCTTTAAACTGGAGCGCGCAGGGGAACACCGTCGAAGAAGCATCTACCTATGCGAAGGAGGCAGACCAGAATGCATATCTGAGAGACGAAAATGGTAGTGCGTATATCGTTTTCGCATTTTATATGTTGCTAATGCCTTGTACGTTTAATTTGGCTGTCAAATCAGCCTCGAGGGAGCGCGCGTTGGTCTTGAGGTTGTCGAAGAGACGGGGGAAGATAATTCTGTCCAGGTTTGGAGTGGGTGGATAAATTGTTTCGCTGTGAGGATCTGGGATGCAATCGATGACGTCGGGTATGTCATGTTCATGTTCTAATATCCTCTCTGTTCATATTTCGCTTTTCTAGTCTAACCGACTGGCGTGTTTACGTTCACTGACCGCTGCACGGACTTTTCTCCTCGGTATACTACGACTGAGTTCATGAACAAGGGGATAAAGTTCAAAGCAGAGCTCGACAAACCCTCTCAAAAGACTTGAAAGGTAAGGACCTACCTTTATTGCCTGCGTTTGCAACTGAATAATCCCTGCAAAGTTCCTTCAACTCTTAATCCTTCGAACCTGATGGTGATTGAGGGGGGATCGACTGTTCTGGAAGGCGGTTTGTCGAATGAGATGAGATTCTGTAGGATCAGAGTGTCACGAATCGTTGAATGGCGTGTATGGTCGTCTCAATTGTGAGCTCTACCTAGTTCTCTGAAGCAATGCTTACCGTTTTCATTCAGATATCCATCCTCATGCGCATCGAGAAAACACTTTTACTTCTCTAACCAGTTGTTAAGCAACCCCGGCTATTTTGAGGGTGCGCAGGTATGGTAGAACCCGCCAGGCGAACTAGATCGCGACCGGTCAGGTCTCCACCAAATCCCCCCGATTCACTTCATCACCTCCCGCCCTGATGACCTAGCTACGGGACGCCGGCGAATTCGAGCGACGCCTCAGATACAAAACTAGCTCTACAAGGCAGCCGACTATTGACGGACCTTCGTCAATTTTTCTTGTCTGGCGGCGCTGAACGCAAAGCGACATGATGATATGCAAAAGTTTGCAAGGTTCCGGAAGGATATGCCCACGGCTATTCGGATGCTGTTGAATGATACTGAAAGGAAGACGTATTGAAAAGCTCCCCCGAGCATCAGCAATTGCGCTCCGACACAGCAGATCCTATACGAGGTCATTCACTTGGCCACTGATGGGGAAGGCAGGCGAGTGTGTTGTATGGGGAGCACATATCTACATTGGGGAGAGAGCCATGTCTGTGAGTCAAAGGAAACAAGCTGCTGAGCATAAACAGACTCTACATGAGCATAAACAGACTCACATCCTACATTGGGGAGAGAGCCATGTCTGTGAGTCAAAGGAAACAAGCTGCTGAGCATAAACAGACTCACATGCTACATTGGGGAGAGAGCCATGTCTGTGAGTCAAAGGAAACAAGCTGCTGAGCATAAACAGACTCACATCCTACATTGGGGAGAGAGCCATGTCTGTGAGTCAAAGGAAACAAGTTGCTGAGCATAAACAGACTCACATGCTACATTGGGGAGAGATCCATGTCTGTGAGTCAAAGAAAACAAGCTGCTGAGCATAAACAGACTCACATCCTACATTGAGGAGAGAGCCATGTCTGTGAATCAAAGGAAACAAGCTGCTGAGCATAAACAGACTCACATCCTACATTGGGCAGAGAGCCATGTCTGTGAGTTGAAGGAAACAAGCTGTTGAGCATAAACAGACTCACTCGCTACATTGGGGAGAGAGCCATGTCTGTGAGTCAAAGGAAACAAGCTGCTAAGCGTAAACAGACTCACATGCTACATTGGGGAGAGAGCCATGTCTGTGAGTCAAAGGAAACAAGCTGCTGAGCATAAACAGACTTACATACTACATTGGAGAGAGCCATGTCTGTCAGCCAAAGGAAACAAGCTGCTATACAATAATCAACCGCACTGGCTATAATTGCTAATTAACCTCCTTTCATTTAAGCCCCATCTCACCTACCATCTATAACATTGTTCACATAATTATATCTCATAGTCAATCTCATCACTCACCACTGAGATAATTAATGCTGCCATCATGTTTTTCAAATTTTCTGGTCCCCAAAATTCTTTATCTTCAGAGCCAATATGTTAGTGTTTGACCCTCTAAAAGCTCCTACATACTTTGTATTGTTCTGATGCCCTTCAAATCAGTGTGTGTTTTTTGACCAAGCTATTCACTTACTTGTAAACCAACCATTTCACCTCGTTCTCCATGTTACGTCCCCAGACAGCTGATATCAATAATTTTAGTTGCTGACTATCAAGAAGGTTTCTTGTCATTTCAATAATCCTTAGGCATGCCTCTTTGCTCTTCTCAGTTTCTTTATTCATTCCTAAAGTCAATGTCAACATTACTATTCTGCAAATGAAACTAACATCCTTACCACCAACAGTGCAAAACCCCTTGGATTTATCCATTACCAATTGTTTACTGAGCTGAGTTGTGAAATCTTTGATAAATTTGGCAGTTTTTATGCTAGTTTCATGACGGTTTTTCCTGCGCTCCCAAGCTGTATTACCTGATGTTTCTTCAGCCTGGAATTTATTGGCAAGGCAATCCTCTTTTGTAAGGACTACCAAGAGAGGTACTGTCCCAGAACAACATACTCAATGCTGTATTTCCTCTGATAAAGCAAGAGTACAGACCTCCTTGATGTTTGCAAGTTTGAATAAAATCTCTCTCTGCTTCAACAGGGTCACGACTGTCATCTAGAGGAACACAGAGCCTAAAGGAGACAATGTTAATATAATTTGGCCCAGTAAAAAACCAAACCTACCATATCATATGCAGCTGTGTTTGCACCTTTCCGCCGGTAGATCGTCCTTGTACAAATTCATACAAGGTCTTCAAGTCATTAGAGTCCCCTGCCTCCAGACCACGAGAATCATGAAAAACGAATCCAGGACAAGAACGAAAGCGGATTTCTTCATTAATATTATGTTCTCCGCGCTACCAAAACCCATAAATGTCTGACTGTAGCAAGGAATACAACAACCTACTTCAATCTCACCCCGGATATGCTGTACAATATAATTAATCACATTGTTGATACAGTGTAAGTGGAATGGAAACATACATTTGGGGATAACAGTACACCATTGCGATACACTTGGGCAGCCTCCATTGATTCACCTGCAATACGTTCAAGGATTGATGTTTTCCCTGCATTAGCCCGGCCCAAAATGAGCACTCGGAAACTCAATCTCCTCATCCGCCAAAAGGCAAGATCTTCCTGGGGTTCAAACCCATCATTGAGGATGGTAGATGCCATGCTGGTCCCTGATCAAGGTTTGAGGAAGAATCCTCATGATATTTGACTCTTTATGCGATACTGACATGCAGACAGCATAAATCCCTCAACCACTCTCTCACACTCGTGAGAACTCAATGTACTTACCTATATTATATAGGTATGTAAGTCTTATATATACTTACTTAGCTTGTGACAACCATGTACATGTGGCGACACTGCAATCGATATTAAGCTGTAATCGATATTAACCTGCGATTGATAAGAATCCAGTCTGAACCGACTCGGATAAGGTCAAGGTTTTGATTCTTACCTTCATGGATAACGATCAGCTTATTCCTGAAACCGACATTCTCAGACAAGAATGTCCCCGGTAAGTCTGTTCTTTCAACTTTTGAAGATTGTGTTATTCAAGAGCCTTCCTGAAGAGCACGAATACTCGTCATTGGCAAGGTGACGAATATTCTTTTCCTCCTAATCAATCCATCTCAATCGATCCTCAGTCTGGCGCTGGAAAATCTGCCCTGATCAATAGGGTCTTTGGAATTCCAGACCAGGCTGTTACGGTAGGCCTCATCATCTTGGTTTTCCCTTCTACTTATATCGTTTTCGAAGAACATTTCTCACCGATCTCACGGTGTGCACGACATTGAGAAAGAACTTACCTGGAAGTCTAACAAGCATGTTGTAATCCGTGACTCGGAGGGTTTCGAGCACGGCGATGATGGGAAGAGGAAGATAGTGGAACAGTTTGTGGAAGATAGATTGCAAATGGTGAAGCTCGCTGAGAGATTGCATGCCATTTGGTGAGTGAAACATTTCTAATAACTAGCTAGTCTTTTCGAACTTCTGTTTTCTCAGGGTGTGTCTAGAAATACCTTGGTCAAACGGGCGACTCCTTGATCGTGGTATTGAGCAATTCTTGGAGTCCATCTCAGGCCGTGGTTAGTCATTTTCTTAATCAATTTTCGACCATTATTAATCTGTAAATTTACATCCAGCCCCTGTCGTTGTGGTTTTTACAAAGCTTGACCTACTAGAGGAAAAAGTAGAAAGTGAACTTGATGATGCAGAGTCGTCCTTGGATGATGATGCATTTGAGATGAGGGCCAAAGAAGAGGTCGACTCCGCCCTTGAGGAACTTTGCTATATTCCCTTCAAGCGAAAAATCAATCATGATTATCCCTTCATCGCGGTATCAAGTATGTCATATCCTTGCAATTTTTTCCGCACATTGTTGACCTAGTCACATAGACCTGGAGCGCCACGCAGACCGAATCGGGAAGCTCGTGAAGTTGACTTTGGAAAAGTGTGACGTCGAGAGTGCCTGGGTAGCTGTAGCAATCTCTCAGCGCGCCGAAGCAGTGCTAAATATCAAGGCGTCAACGAGGTATGTTCTGCACCCAGAAATCAACTTGAAGTCATTGAATTTTGCACATCATTAGGATTGGAAGAAAGCGCAAGTTATTTGCTCTAAAACCAAAGATGTTTTCATGAATTGACTTTATGTGTACCTAGGCTACTGGAGAGGACTTTTCTCCGACGTTTTCATTGGGCTCTCAGTCCAAAAGCTGATAACAGTCCTTCGGAAAGATATTGTAACGGTCTGGAATCTGATTGACAGTGCTGAGGTACTGGATATCCTCCATTACGTATGATGAAGTCTGAGAAATATGTCCCGAGCATCTTGTGTCTGACAGCTTCCTTGAACGGTTGGCTGTTCTCGTGGAGGATCTGGCTTTCAGTACTTCGTAAGCCCATGTAATGCAATTTTGCTAATGACTCATTACCTCCAACAGACAACCCGAAGAATCATATCATCTCACAAGCCGAGCAGTGAATGCTATCGTTAATAACCCCACTGTCTTTCCTGTGACTGTCCCTGTAGCTGTGGTTGTATTCCTTGCCGAGTGGGTTTTAAGCTCGTATAAAAAGACGTAAGTACTCTCTCAGCACAACTACACTACTGACAATAATTGCAGGAAAGAATCCCTGCGTTGCCTCATGGGGTTTATCATTGACCTGACGCTTGTTATGGATGCTCTCTTTTACCTTACGAGAGACCGGACGGCGGTCTCCATTCGCCATATCAACCAAGCTATCGCTTTTTTCAAGAGTCGGAAAGCCAGAGTACATGACGAGATCAGAACCTGGGTTGGCCAGCTGTCTTCAGCTTTGAGCCATCTCAACCCAGACAATGCAGTGACGAAGATTGGCGATATCATCGAAAAGCATTGTATTAATCCGGAGGAAGGATGCCCGATTGAAGCTTCTGACGACGAGTGGGTATCACTTGAAAGTTTGAGACAATAGGGGCAAACCAGGATCGAAGAAATTACCGGTACCAAAAATAAGTCTTTTATACTGTTTGTACAATGTGCACAGAATTTAGGATTTAAGTTCGAAGGTTTGAAAATTTGGCCACCAACTGCCCTCATCTTTTTCCTATCAATAACCCGGCGACGGCATTTCCGCATGTATAATAGGCTGAGCAAGCAGCGCGAGAATGAGTAGCCTAGTACCCAGAACCGAAGGGTGTCCCTGAAACCTCATTCTGGCAAGTTAGATTCAATGAAGAGCCTTAGGATTGCGCTGATCGGTGTTGTATTACTCGGTTGGGGAAAAGCGTGGAGAGCAGGAACGTTGCATCGGTCTCGCAGTTGAAGAGGCCTCGGAGGATAGGGGATGGCAGCAAAGTACCGAGAGGAGCATAAACTATAGTTATGACGTTAATTTTCACGGAAAATTCTACTCCTACTCAATTTCCTACTTTCTCGGCTTATTCTTACATCAAAACGTACTCCATTGGTGTGAATCTACTCAGTTTTTGTGAAAGTACTCTAAATTTTGTATTTCCATTGCAATATACCAATTTACTGAGCCTTCTAATTAGTTTTACAATGTGGCAACACTGAGGCTAGGATTTTCGGTGTCGGCCGGGACTTGGTGGTGGAAATGGAGTGCCCATGGGCGCTCTTTGCGATAATACTTAATATTTACCATTACCGACACTCTCTTGTGGGTTTTGAATTATTGAATGATTTCCTCTTCTCCTGATTCAGTGTGCCAGTGACTTGCGAGCTAGAAAAGAGTTCAAAGAATTATTCAAAGGGCACACCTTCAGGAAATGCGCTCACATTGGGCTGGCACTCACTGGAACAATATCAGCTAGGAGATGGTATGTATGGCGCGATGCGCGACGCGCTGACGCGAAGTGTCATATATGTCACCAGTGCTCATAATATCTTGGGGGCGGGAGCGGCCAGATGCCCCTCATTCCGGAGATTTCCTCCGAAAAAGGACTTCTAGCTGACTTGTAGAGTAGGGATGTATTGTAGAAATGTCAGCGGAGTAGGTAGACAGAGTAGGATGTATAGTAAATGGAGTACGCTCCATCAAAGTAACGGGCAGAATATTCCGTGAAATCTACCGTCATATATAGTAGTTGTGGCTTTCGTGGTCCAGTCGCTATGTAATAATCTTGGTAATAGGCTGGTATAACGCAGTGGTGAAAAGATGAAAGCAGCTACTACTAGCGCTTGAAGCAAGCTCACGTTTTGGCGCTTGTACTGCCTATTTTGAACCTGAACGTCCACCAGCTTTCACCGGGGGCATTGGCCGAGGCATCTGACCGCTACATGAGTTCATCTCACCATGAAACTCACCATGAAACTCACTTGAAGCTCATGACACGACTGTCGTAATAGAATTATATTAAGATCTAAAAGTTTGCATCACCGATCTTGCAAAGTGGGCCTTTTGAATGGATTCTTTGAGGACACAAAGAACCAAAGCGCTTGCATCTTGCAACATGCCCGACAAAGAGATTTATTTAATATCAGAGTGTCAATGGGTCTTGAACCCCAATGAATCCAGCGCGCACAATGAATCTAGTGAGCACAGAATCCCGCCAAATCCAGCGCATGTAGCGCTTTGGCCAGTGCCGGGTGCCGGGCGCCCAGAGCTGAGCGCCCATTCATGTCACGAGGTCATTAGTCACCGTCAAACGTTGTGCGTGACATTTTTGACCATGAAGAACATCTCATCGGTAAGCCTTATCGTTGTGCTGCTAGACGTATATAGAACTATAAAATGAATGTCTGACCATTAAAAGGGCTTAAGGCTGCAAACGAGCTTTGAAGTGAAAAAATACCGGGAGAGTCCATGTCGGAATGAAGAAGCCCGACAACATAGATTATCGTTCTCCGACGTCATGACTGTTTGCATGGTTTACTCTTGCACTGGTCTACATCTCTTTTACGCTGCGCAACACAACACTACACGCAAAACGCTGGGCGTCGTCTAGTCTTTTCACCGGAATCTGAAGGAAGAAATCGACTTTTGGCCCAGGCAGACAGATACGAAAAAGCGTACCAATTATTATCAATATGGTGCCCCACACCCACAGACCATCTTCACCAGTCCTCATTGACCAAGACTTGCAGCAGCTGTATGACCAAGTCTGGCCTCGATGTTATTCGTCGCCTAGGTAAAGACACGGAGCCAGGGGTCGTCAGTGCGAAGAGCAAGGTCGAATTGTGGCGATACAACGAGGGTTTGGTGTTTAAACAGGGAGAGTGGATCGATATGGATCTGTTGGACCCCAGCAGAAGTATGATTCATTCAGGCAAGCTGTTGAGACAGACAGACGGCTTGGAGTGGAGTGGGTGGACGGAGCTGTGTTGCTCTTTGATAATTATCGTGTTTCCGTTTTTCAACGCTAGCTTCACCGACCATACCAATAGTGGTCCTCACCAAACCCAAAGAGCGAGATGACGGGACAAAATATCACGTCAACCGTAGAGTGAGTGTGGCTTACTTGTACTACCTCCCTTGCTAAGCTCTTATTTCTTTTAGCCAATACCTCCAGACCTTTTGACGATCGACAGTCTTACTGAACCTCCAGTTCAGCGAAGTACTGGTCCCGGGCTTCTAAGGGGTCTACGCTCACAAGGAGGAGGATCGGTTGGCCAAGGGCAAGCGCAGGCCATGAGGTATCTAATAGCGTCTCAAACGACCTCCTTGCTTCTCCCGTCGATTCACCCTCGGACTCCGCTTCCTCCCGCCTCGTCTACCCGATAACGCTACACCACCTCGGCCGCACCACACCTCAAACATCTTCTGCCTTCCCAACTACCGCATTAACTACTCCTTCCGCTTCTAGTTCAACTAGATCTCAACAAAAGCCCCCGCCGAATATCATCCTCTACGCGGAATCAGCTGCTGCAAGCGCAGAATGGGGAGCCAAGTTACAAGATGCTCTAGGCGTACGCCGGGTTGTACAGGCGAGCAATACGGTGTTTGAAGTGGAGATATTGAGTGGAGATACGTTCCTACCTCCCGCGGGCGTTGGCGGGGCCAGCGGGGGAGCAGGTGGAGGCGTGTTGGGTGGCCGGAGTCAGGATGGGATGATTACAGGCAAAGTTACATGTTCTGTTCCCTTCAGTGAGTGCTTACCCTGGATAATATTCCCGTTGACTAATATATTTGCTTAGACACCGCGGATGGGAGTTTGGTTGCTGTTGGGTGTGCCGAGGGGGTTTGGATTGGGTTTAGACATGATCCAAAGTGTAAGTTACTGCCGCGCAGTTGGATGTTTTCACTGATGATTTTATAGCTATGCGACGGGTTCTGCATCTTAAACTCGTCACACAATGTGTGATGTTGGAAGACTATGGGATCTTCCTGGTGACAAGGTTTGTGATATAGTTCAGATGTTCTCAGAGTGATACCAATAATCCAATTTCACAGTCACTATTTGCATATCATATTGAAGCTCTCGTTCCTTCCTCACCATCAGCCAACACTTCCTCGCAGGTTCCGCAAAAGCTCAATGGTAGCAAGGACGTGCATTTCTTTACTGTCGGAACATTACATGGGAGAACGCTCATTTATATGAAAAAGAGAGGGGTAAGCGTGCAACCACTCAACTTTTTGCCACTTGACTTATTCCATCCCTGAGGGATGGAAGATCCCTCCACCAGCTTGATAGCATTTTCCGTGTCCTTGAGCCTGTCAGCGAAAAGATTAACGAGCGGGCCAAGGCACCCTCTGGGCTTGCTTCGAGGTTGTTTGTCCGATCTCCCAGGTCCGAGTGGTTCAAGATCTATAGGGTATGCTAAATTTGGACATCTTCATAAATCATTGTTGAATGTGATTTTTAGGATTTCTTCTTACCGTCAGAGTCATACAACCTCATCTTCTTGAAGGATCTGAATGATTATGTCTCATTCTTTCACCATTGTCAGTTTTCCTAACAACGTGATTCAGCTTCAAGAGTGTAACAATCCCGGGACTGCAAAGAGATGAGCCCAGATCAGCTTATCTTGCCAAACGCTGCGAGTCATGTTGTCCGATAGGGATGTTCAAGTCAGGGGAGGATGAATTCCTGCTGTGTTACACTGGTACACGGACATTTGGCAGTCATAATCCCTGTTCTAATTTTCTTTTTTCCAGAATTTGGAGTTTATGTCGACAAGCATGGTGACCTCAATCGCGCCGCGGGAACAATCGAGTGGGAAGGTACTGCAGAACGCGTCGCTTTGCACGCACCCTATGTCCCCCTTTTCGACCCTCGTTTCATCAAAGTCTGCCATCTTGAGACTGGACGTCTAGCGCAAATTATTCCCGGAAATGATATCCGATGTACCTGGGATGGGCGAGGCATCAGTTCCCTCAATGCTTCTTCACCGTCCGCGCAGACCATGTCATTCGTTGACGGCCGAGCCGAGCCCCTCAACCAGGATGCTCAGGTACACACTGTCATGAATGCCCCCGAGGTTGTAGGCGGACCCAGAACTCACGCTGTTGTTCAGCAATTGTCTGAGCTTCTCCCTACAGTCCCGCTCTTCCTCTCCGAGTCACCACCGGAGGCTGCGGGCAACAACTCTAACAGTTCTGGAAGCTACTCGGGCGGAGCGTCCGTATATTCGGGTTCGGGTTCTGGTTCGTCTGGCGTTGCAGGACCATCAGGCTCGCGACTGTCCGTTTTGCAATATTCGAATGCCCCATCACCTCCACAGCTCAGAAACTCGCCGTCGTGGAGGTCGTGATGATCGTGATCTAATACCTTTTGTATCTATCTTAAAAATTGTAGACGTATAATGCACATAGTACCATACCTGGACAGACTGTACTATTGCCTGCCTAGTAGCGGGCCAGACTGGGTAGTGGGCCATCATGCAGCTACAGACTGCAAAACACATTGAACATAAAAGTTGTGGTATACATCATGTAGAAGCAGCCTCAGACCGTCCTCTGAACATCAGTTGGCAGCGAGAGGACAGCCAGAAGCGGAGCGACAGATCAATTGCCGGCGGGACCTGGTGTAATCGTGGGATTTTCTTAATTTCTCAAGCAATCCTTTCAAATAATTCGAGTTGTATCAAACATCGTTCATTCTCTTGCATTTATGGCACATCCAAACGCTTCCTTAGGCCATTTAGGACAAAATGAAACATTTCTGTCAAGCTTAATGTGAGATTTTATCGAAATGTACGCCCATAACTTTTGGGTTGTGAATTGTAATCTGTGCCCGAGGCTGCTCCCCATATCTCCTCAATGGCGCGCATGAATCCCACTGAACTTGGGCTAGACGATACGGTATGTCCCTCAAGGCTTCTGGTGGATGGAATAATCTTTCTAATTTTTTTTGTCTCTTCAGGATCGTGTTTGTTGTTGATCTCGATTGAAATTTTCCATTCTTGCGTAACATTGAATATCCAAAGCTGTAGCAGTCACAGCTCGAGTCTGGGATACTGGTGTGTTGCCACTGTGCTGCCCTTACTCTTTAGCACTGATTCGAGGCTTCTGCTTCATTGCCCGACCACACATGGACAGTACATCATGACCTTCTCGTATTCTCGCCCCCTACTACATCCTAACTGTTGTGCATTTACATACTCTGGGCAGTCTTTCAAGGCTCTAGATGACTCCCTGACATCTAATAATACCTTCTTGCCAACATCTACCTTGAATATCATCATCGCTTGCCATTCCCAGTCATCCAAGCTGATTGTCGACTTTTGGGGTATTTTTAATGTAATTTGGTCTCAGATAGACTTACTATAGCAATAAACTTATATTTAAGGTTGATTGAGCATGTAACAAGCCTTTCTGAGCCTCGTAGTCGATGCCAACGTCGAGACGATGCATTGCGGGCATGTTTTGGACAAATGGCCCGGTTCCCGGTCATTACCCTGTTTTGGACCCGCCGCCATAAAATATTTATATCGGATCAAGTTCACCTCCAATCCCTTCAAAATTATGCTCAGTTTCTTCGTAGAATGTGTGCACACAATCTTGACACCATAATGCATGAAGGCAGTCAAACTGTGTCATGGAATAACTCAAAACATACTTAGGTGGCCCACTACTGGGCACCCAATAGTACGTACTTTGTAATACTTGCTTTGATTGAATTCATTTATTTCATGCTCGTTGCGATATACCTTCAAGATGCAAGCATTCGAATCCAGTGTGGTATATACGAAGAAGGCTACAAGTGCTACAGTCCGATGTCTGAAGAAGCAGAAAACAGGCAAATCATGTCATTACTGTAGAACTAATATTAATCGAAAGAAGGTCATATATATATTAAATGTAAAAGTGTCCCATAATCTAAAATCTTCGCCGTCCATAATCCGGCGTAGTTGTACTCAACCGCGAATCTGAAGCATACGGATCTACATCCATGCTCATTCCATTCTCTCTTCTAGGCACGTCGTGGTACGGCGACGTCGGTGCAGTCAATGCAACGTTACTCTGGTTCCACTCGGAACTCGTATTATATTCCTGATGATAATACGGGTCAGCAGTCAAGCCTTCTTTTGCACCAGCTGCTGCGCCTGCTCCCGCCGCAACACCACCATATCGAATATTGTAATTTCCGACGACTGGCGATTTCGCATCTCCCATTGCGTAGGTGTTGGGAGCACGGTTCGCAGCACGCCAACACCGAGAAACACAAATGCCAATAAGCGCACCAAGTACACCGAGAACTACGAGACCGCCGACAACGCTTCCTATGATGACACCAGTATGTGATGATGAGCTTGCGCTGTTGTCGGATCAAGAAGTGTTGGCGCCGCTGCCAGAGGCGTTTGAGAAGACGAGTACGCTAGCGGGGAGTTCGCTGGCGGTAGAAAGGGGTTGCGTTTCGACACCTCCAGTTCCAACAATGACAAAGGAGCCGTTGGAAGGAATCCCATTGACGACGACGAACACCATGGCGGGTCCAGGTTGATTGGGAGGCATCTGGGAGGCATGCATGGTGATGGTGCCATTATCATTTACCATGTAAGTGGTGTTGAGCTGAAGATAACGCTGCCCCATGTTCATGGCGTGTGTTGTCCATCCAGGACGAATAACCATTACAGTCGTGTTGGCAGCCGCATCGTTGGCGGAACCAGAATATGACGACGGAGGTATGGCTATGTCAAAGTATGAGCCACCATATGAAAGAGTGGTAGGGGTACCGGTAGGGACAGGACGAGTGCTGGAAGAAAAATAGGATGGATGAAAGATTTCCGCCTCGTAAGTTGTGGGGAAGACTGTTATAGTGTTCACATCGACATTAGGGTTGAGCCAGCGATAAGGACAGAAGCATCCGGGAGAAGGATGGCAGAGGAGTGGTATAAACGGGGAAGACTAGCTGCTTCGAGTCCGGCGTTTGACCAACGGCTACCGGAGTTGGCATCAGGATCGTAAATAGCAGGTGTTGACACTGGAGCTGCAGCCAACAACATCCCATAGGGCATCTGGCCGTACTCCAAAGTCATGTCAGTGTTTTCTGAGTATCCCACAGTGCCATTCTCTCCTCCGTTGATGATTAACAGCTTGCCATTGGGTAAGATGATGAATTAGCCCATAGTACGAGGTTCAAGCATGTCATCATACGCAGGCGTGGAGCCATCGGTAGGTTCAGGAGTAAGACGCTGACAGTCAGCAGAGGCAGGATAATATAACGTGTCGATAACAGGCCACGAGTAATCCCCCCACTGTGAGTCAGTCATGTTTGAACCACCACAGAAGAGTACGGTGGGTGTATAGTTGTTGGCTGGAGTCAAAGGAAGCATGGCAACAGCACCAGAGGCAGGATATACACGGACAACTTCTCCAGGCATGTCGGGAAGGTCTCCGTGTTGGTTTCAGGATCCCAGAGCACTGCGAAAAGAAAAAAAATTATATAGAGAAAATTGAAATATTTGGATAGCTCACTCGTCGAGTAGTTGGCCTGAACAAGCATTTGTCCGTCAGCATGAGATATGTGTGGGCATACGCGTTCAAACCCAAAGTTTCGTATGTGGGTTCTGCAGCACCACCTTCGTACTCGGGGTCAGTGTTAGGGTAGTTCCTGTTGATATAACCTCCGTTGACGAAACCTCCAATGAGCACAACGGTACCATCAGCAAGAGCCTCAGCTGCAGAGTACCATCGTTCTTTCTGCATAGCGAGAACAGAAGGGTTGTCGAACCATGCGCATTCCGCTGAGGTGAAGTCGTCACCGTCAGTGCACGGATTGAGAATACGGATCGCATTTCGGCCATCGTAGTCCTGGTACGTCATATCCGTCCGTAGTGTTCGAACCAAGTTCGAACCAATGTTTCCTCCAACACCGACGGCGCCATTGCCACCAAAAGTCGCGTATGAGTCATTAGGTAGATGCATTCCGGATGCACAGAAGACGTTAGTGACGACTTCCATCGCAAAAATGAGGTATGTGTGTGAACGGCATAAGTTCTAGTTTTAGTTTACAATAGGCGCCTAAAGCCTTAAGCGCTCTATGCACCGGGTTTCTTTGTAGAGTCTTGAGACGATCCTGCCATGACCAAGAAGGCCCTTTGCACTTGTGAAAAGTGCTGCCAACACTCATTCATCAATGAACTGGGTCAAAAAGTCCTTGGGAGAAAGCTTTCTTATCAGAAAAAGGCTCTTCATATCCGGGAGCAACTGGCACACCAGGCTCAGGCTGAGCAAGAGGCGGAGAGCTCGCAGCAAGCTGTTTCTCCGAGCATCCACAAGAAGATAGCGCGCCCAATTCCTCCATCCTTATCATCATCTACTCTCCGGCGTCACCGCCCACCTCCGCCACCCCCAAAGATCATTGTACCAGACTTGAACAATGGTAACTTGTGAATACCACCATCAAAGCTCATAAGTATTGATGATTATCTTCTAGTTATTCAGCCAGTCTACTATATGTGTATGATCTTGGTTGCATGGCTGGTCCTTTGCAAAGGCATCAGCAAGAGAACTGCAGACACAACCCTTCGAGCTCTTCGGCTCATCCTCTTCACCACACTCCAACTCATCTATCTCACTCTTAAAGGGCTAGGTGCCCAGATCAATCCACCATCTCCAATGGTCAATATCCCACTCGATATACGCACAGTATATTCGAAACTTAATTTAAATCCCAATCTCATCCGCACCATCTGCTGCCCAAAGTGCTTCAAAGAGTTCCCTGCAGATACTTCACTTCGTGTTTGCGACTACCGCAGGTCACCTAGAGCTAAAATCTGTAAAACACCATTGTTTCGTCTTACGAACAGGGGCACAAGGTCTAAACGGGTCCCTCGCTGTCTCTATACCACACAATCCTTTGAATCTTGGCTGGAATCTCTACTTTCACGACCTCCAATTGAAGAATGCTTACATCGGACTTTTATCAAGTCCAATTTGCATAACTGGAGGCCTGGGGGAAGGATGCACGACGTCTATGATAGTCCAGCTTGGCAGCAGTATATGCGACCCTTTCTTCGCACACCATATCATCTGGCTTTTGCAGTATACATTGATTGGTTCAACCCTTTGGGAAATAAAGCAGCTGGTAAGGTGCATTGCTCGCAAATTGTTTTGCATCTACTCACAAAGATTTCATAGGAAAAACAGTGTCATGTGGGGCCATTGCACTTTACTGCTTAAATCTTCCTCTAGAGATTCGCTTTCTACCCGAAAATGTGTTTATTCTTGGCATGATGCCCATAGATGGACCAACAGCATGGACAATTAGTCATGTTCTCGAACCTCTACATAATCGGCTTGCAGATTTCGATCTTCCCGGGAAACCACTGACAACATCAACTCATCCAAATGGAGTTTTGGTTGCAGCTAGAGTTTATTTAACCATCGCCGATCTCCTGGCCAGTAAAAAGCTCATCGGCCTTGGTTCACCCTCTGCTAAATTCCTCTGTACCTACTGTCTCATCGAGAAGGATGATTTGGAAAACCTGGACTACCAGTCATTTCAGCTCCGCAATGGACCAGCTGTGCGAGCGCAGGCTGAAGCTTACAACAATGCAGTGCTAGTAAAGGATAAGAAGGAATTATTTGCAACCAATAGCGTAAGGTGGACTCCACTGTATAACTTCCAATACTACGATCCTGTTGCCACCACAATCCTTGGTTTCATGCATAATCCTCTGGAGGGCTGGGCAGAAGATCATCTGCGTCGACTCTGGGGCCTAGGCCGGAAGAAAGAGACGGTTAAACAAATCGCGGAGAGGGAGGCAGATGAAGCATTTTCAGCCGCAGACACAGAAGAGGCAAGGTCTGATCTCGAGAGCTTGGCCAATGAAGATTCAGATGTTGATATGGGGGGTTATTCTGGACAGGACGATGATGATGATGACGAAGGGGAGGAGGATAACAGAGAGCCTACTCCAACTGCTCTAGGATCAGCTGCATCACTCATCTCTCAAATTGCAGGCTGGGATCCCGAGGAAGATGAAGAAGAGGATGAGGATGATGACGACTTTGTGGCAGGCCTAGCGGGTATATTCAAGTTTACACCCAAGCAGATACAAGACCTTCGAAACTGCATCAGGGATGTGTTGCTGGCTTCTTGTGTTGAGCGCCCCCCGATAAATCTAGGAGAGGCAAAACACGGCAAGCTCAAAGCCCATCAGCTGCTTGTCCTGTATACCATTATATTCCCTCTTATCATTCCCGAGTTTTGGTTTAATGGTGATCATGAAGATCGACAGAGATTGGGGAATTTTTGTGACCTGGTCGCCTCGCTCAATCTTCTTGCTGCGTATTCCACTTCAGAAACAGATGCCGAGCGTTTCCGTGAGCACTACATTTCCTATCGACGGTCCATGCAACAACTTTATCCTGAATTTCACTCTTTGCCAAATCACCATTATGCAATGCATTACCCAGATCTGCTAAAATTTTGGGGTCCAATGCCACCTTTAAGCGAGTTTGCTGGTGAAAGGTTGAACGGTGAATTGGCAAATATTCCAACAAACAACCACTTCGGTATGTTCAGGTATTCTGTTTACCTATGATTCGCTCACATGTTCCAACAGTGGATATGGAGCTGACTATGATTCGCCAATACACAAGAAAGTCAAACTTGAAGATACAGCTCGAGGGCCAGTTTGAAAATCCTACTACTCAGGCACTGGTGCAGATTCTACAACCTGATGATAGCTATGACTTTATGCGTTCTCCAGAACTTCTCACTGATAAGGAAGTGACCGCCCATCTTGCTAAGGGTAAAAACCTTGAACGCAGATTCTATGACTATCTCCTTGCTTATCTCAATACCACCGGTGGTCCCCAGTACTATTCCGCTTACTCCATCACGATCCATCCCAGCCATGCTTTCATTCTTCCAACTTCGGTTCAACTTCGAAAAAATTTCACCTTTGAAAAACGAACATTCCACACTATGAGCTCCATGGAATCTGCCAGTCATGTATACTATTACCTGCCTTCTTCCGGTAGCGTAACTGGTACAGGCTGTATCGCTTATATCTGGCAGATCCCTTTGGAGAGTATGCTACGAACTTTTTTTTTTGTAAAGCGGCATGCAAATCTTTCTCCCTCAGCAGAAAGATGGAATCCCTACTCAAAACATCCATGCTCCGTACTACGCACCAATCTCGTCTTGCAGGAGCTGTCCTGTGACTTCCATATCATTGAGCCACAGCATATCATCTCCCATCTTGCTGTTCGAAAGCTGGACAAGGAATCGTATCCAAATATTTATACAAAGATTTGCACCCCGGTCATGGCTATCACCTGGTCATTGGATAGAAGTAGAAGAGGCCCTGTTGAGTAGTCGAAGTGTATTGCTTCTTACCACATAGTGAAATAAAACGGTTCAAATGCAACTCCTTGGGAAGAGGCTGAGAGCAAGGCAGCTGGAAGCAAATCTGCAAGCATCCGACGCTATTACAGGCAATGCTTCACGGTTCACGATAGCATTAGTATGTGCCTATCCATCTACATCTCATTTCATTTCACTTCTTTTCTTTACCATTATTACCCTTTCTCGGTGCATCCCAATACACGTGGGGCCCTACGGGCTACTTTTCCGGCTACTGGTCTGCATTTACCTCTAGTCTTATCCTCATTCACACCAACCAAACCCCCGTACATGTAAAATTCAAAAAACTCTCCTCCTTCTCCTTTGTCAGGTTGCTGATGAACTGCAATGCCTTTGTCGGTGTGGTTTTGACTTTTCAAGGGCAACACCTGGAATCACTGGCCACTACATATGCACCGTTAGTTCGGAGTTTTTAAACAAGGTAAAGCATACTACTCACTCGATATCGGAAGATGAGGTGGCAAAGCTCGTGAAAAATGCAGTTCACAGTTTGCAAGCAAGTATGCTCTGCTTCAGCCGTGGTTCGCTGATCCCTTGAACATCTGTATTAAGGTGGGCGAGAAGAAGATCGTCGGATTGGACCTCTGGTCCGAGTCCTTGCTGATCCATGCGAGAAAGTGCTGGGTGAAAGGTGACTTGACTATGTAATACGAGAGCTTCTTTTTCATATCTTCAAAAGCTTTTCGTAGAGACATGATAATCTCGTCAAACTCATCGCCCTCGGGATCCCGCGTTTCAAGATAGGTGCTAGTATAGTGGTACGCAGTGGATGCGGGGAATACTCGACAAGGAGGACCCGGTCTCGAGACAGAAGGTCGAATGCCTTGTTTATCATGAAATCAAGGATGGTAGGAATACGCCTTTGAAGGGGTATCAGCACCTTGAGAGTTTTTTCATCTGAAAGATCCAACTTTTCGACCTGACTCTGGATCCAGTTTAACAATGTTAGATCATAATATAGTGTCCTCAAAAGGAATTCCTTTCAGTGGCGAGCCATTGTCGTATTCTCGTTCGTAATACATTGCTGGCGTCATTGAAGATGAAAGTAGAAAGCAAAAAAGAATTTTATGTCAGGCAGGGGTTCTTCAACTTCTTATGAGCGTGTGCTTACTTATACAAGTTATAGTAGTTATACATAAAGACTTTCAATGATTGAAGGTCTTCTAAAGTCGGTTCTTGGATCCGCAAGGAAAGATCGTTGCAGACTCGTAGGTATACCTCATATATAAATACTTGTTGTATCCGTAATCCAGTCATCACCTAGAACCAAGGTCCTTCCTCGAAAGCACCTTGCGCAAACCTGAAGATATTGATCGTCCCCGCATCCACAGTCGCAATAATCGCAGTTTTCTTTCCCTGAAGAAGAACTGCGAACGGGTTTGATTTGCGCCCGCGTTCGGTCTTTTGGGGTGGTGAAGCGGGTTTTGAAGAAAGCCAGGGAATGAATCTAGAGAGAAGATTGGTGGAAGAGGATGATTTGGATGCGGGTGTGGACGTGGACGTGGATGCAGTCGGCTCCTGTGTAGCTACCGCCGGCTGGGGTGCATGTGAAGTACCAGCAGTAGTACCGGCAGCGGACTTTTTGTAAGAGATTCCCTGAATCTGAGGTGGGTTTCGTACACGCGGCTGAGGTGGAGGTAGCTCAGGTGCAGTGTCATATATGGCCGTGAGCTCGCGTAAGGAGGGCATTGGTGTCGTTCGGGCACTAGAACAGAGATTTCATCCATGAAGTGAAATATAACGCAAAACAGCCAGTACTGACTTTACTATGACCATCTGATAATCTGGCGGAGGAGGAGCAGACTTTCTGAACGGAGTAGGAGGTTTATACAGGTTGAAGAATGGTTCGTAAGGCGAAGAAGGTAGCTTCAGATCTGGAGGGGTGTAGATTGGGACCTTGTGTCCGGATGGAATAAATTGTAGTGACCGGAATATAAAGCCTAACGAAGGGTGAGCACAGATACCACGTCAAATGTCGCTCATCACTCACTGTGATTCTTTTCCTTCCAAAGCCATCCACTTATATGTAGCGGTTTCCACCAATCGAACGGTTTCGAGAACAATTTTGAGATCCATGAGGAAAACAAAGAATGTATTCGTTGCATAAGTGGGGTAGAAGATGATAATGATGAGCTTTTTAGAGGTGGATATGGCGCTGCAGTAGGATAGAACGGAGTGGGAGGTTTTGTACCGGTAACGGTGTACCCTAAACGTTTTAGATACGGGTATACCTGTCGTTTCGTTCTCTATTAGCAAAAATTATCGTACTATTGTCAGAGAACAAACCTGATACCAATCCTTGGTTAAATCCTCCATCCCCATCATCTCCGTATACGCCTGCTGAACGGTCATTGGACTACCAGTTACGCTTTCAAATATACCATCCATTGGATAATCTATTGTAGATTCTTTCCAGCACATTAATGAACCTCGTTCAATAAGGTAAATAGCCTCTTCCGGTAGCAGTTCCAGTCTTTTCTGTATTTTTAATGTGCCATTTGGCATGGCAGTCTCTCGAGGAGCGGAATGCCCAATAGTATTCATCACTGTTCCGCGAGAAATTGTCACCGAGACTCAAGCGAGCAATGGATGCCAGGCTCCGTAGCTAATACCCTTACTAGTAAATGAGATTAACATTCGTTTAGCAAATGAAAAAGAACTAGATACTTTGATATCGTTCTGGTAGCTTGAAGGGCATCAAACATTGCATTCCTCGACCGCTGAAGAATATGCTGTTGAAGACCGGATCCTCCTTGCTTTGGTTCAAACTCTTTTTCTCCGCGCTTTGGTATGATGGGTCTTGCTGCGTTGGGTCTTGAGATCCATTAGCCACGAACGAATGAAGGAAAACTATGCCCACATCAGCTTTGTCCAATCTGGGCCTTCATCTTCGTCGCCTGAGACTGGTCTTCCTCGTCAACTTCATCTGCAATGCCAACTTTTGGTTCAGCATTGGGTTGCTCCAGATTGTCGTCCATATCAATAATCAAAAGTGAGAGTAAGAGTCAAAGCAAAACAAGCACGCGTCAAGTCATTTCAAGAATCTTGATTAGATTATGTACTTATCTACTTGCGAGCTGCTTTTATTTCCAGATAAACAGATAAAGATTCTCGCAATTATCCACCAACCTCTTTGCCTCTTCACTATTCTCCTCTACATTCTCAATCTCTACAACGCCTACTCGCGGGTTCCCCATCCAATCCGTCTGTGCAGCAAACTTCAGCGCAGGACAAACACCTGCCGATTTGGTGGTTGAGGCGGAGGAGAATACGGAGAGAAACTAGGTCTGGTAAGTAACGACATGAAAGGTAAAGTAAGTAATGTTCTCACCTCAGTTGTCACCTAAGTAGCAGTTCAACTGAGGGAGGTAAATGGCAGTCCGCCAGGTATATAAGTCGATGGTACGATCGGTATAAGTAAGCAGGCGGAAGGAAACCAGCTAAATAGTAAAAGTCTGTGGATCTGTATATGGCAATGTCAAAGCGTGGTTTAGCATGCGGAGTACTTTCCAACAAAAATAACGACTGGCAAACTAAATGATATTGATGTAATTAATAATCACCACCTGGCGGTCATGTATGTAGGCACTGGCTCTACTTGCTTCGAAGAAAACTTCACCCCTTGGTACTCTGACAATGAGAAAGTATCCGCATACCATGTCATCCATTCCATTGCAGAATGCTCGTGCTGCAGCCTTGTCTCCAAGCATATTTCCTTTAGATGTACTGGAAATGGTTGCTGCAGTGCCAGTTTTGAAATATGATGATCCATATTTTGGAAACGAGGCATGAAGTATGGATGCAAAGGGGAAAAGGGACTTCTCCACTTGATTACCACAGACTGCAAGTCCGGTGCGCGGATGATGGGCAACAGCCAGGAAGAAGGTTGTAAATGAATGCCAGCATGCAGGTGCTGGAGGCGTGGCAGATGCACTGGTGCATCAAGAAAATTTTCTGTGGTAAGTGGTCAGAAACGTACAAATAACACGTGTAGTAGAATGCTACTCACCGTAGTTTGTCCACAGTTTTCTTGCATCAAGGTGTGGAAAGTAGACTAAATGAGTTAAGGAATTCCTCACAATTGGTAGGAGGATCTCGACGGCGGCTGGTGAGCCTACAACAAGCTCCTCCATTGAGCTCAAGTCGAAAGGACAGAGATCATTGGAAAGCCACTGCCATGCCTGCATACCAGGCTCCTCCACGCTGTCCAAACTTCCACAATATCTGCTCCAAGTTGGCATGATCTGGAGGTATGTGATTCTTGGTTGGTTGAGCTTTGCTAGCATTATCGGCATGGTGGTCTTCTTGCATGGAAAATCAAATAAATAGGCACCCATATTGCTTCGAGGACAAGGAAGAGTGAGACAAGAGATGTTTGGGCACTGACCCAGAGCATGCAAAAGGTCAAGGAAGGCGTCAGCACCAATGATGATGTTATTGTGAGAGATGAAGGAGGTGAGGGTGGTACGGAAGGTGTAAATGAAAGTGAACACCATGGGATACTGATTGAGTTGTTCCCCTTCATTGTCCTGTGATTCAAGACCTCCTAGACTGGATCCATAGAACTCGAGCTTGCGAATTGCCATAGGGCGAACAGGCATGTTGAGAATGAAATTTTCATAAATGGGCGTGGGTGGATTTATTGGGGAGATGATAGAGCGAACATAGCGCCTGTATTTGGCGGAGTGTTGAATCTCCTTCACCTGGTAAATATTGGTGAGCATGAGGCATAATTTGAAGTCATCTCCTTCACCTGGTAATTATTGGTGAGATCAATTTTACTCATGAGGTGTATTTTGGCGGAGTGGCTCCAAATTTGAGAAACCCTGGTACAGGCAAACAATGAGCAAGGGTCCAGGTGAGAGAAGCACTCGTCAATGAGCTCAGCAGCAAATTGGTTGGGAAGAGGCATGGTAGGATAAAGATGTGTGCTTTGCACAGATTACACTGTTGGATGGAGAGAAAATATAGCGTCTATTACTCTTGTTTTTATACTGTAAGTCGGGGAAACGGAGAAAATGTGATATGGTAGAAACAAAGAAAGAGGTAGGCATGGAAGAAAAAAAACATGTCGGACCAATGGGGAAGGGGTACATGCTTCTGGCACTACGTGATGATAAGGAAGGAATAGGATATATGGGGAAGGAGTTGTGAATATTGAAGGGGACTCAATGGACAAGACGTGATTATATGGAGGGGAGTGAATATAATGAGAAGAACGGCGAATGTTCCATCGCTGCTGCACGCTCTCCTCACAAATTAAAAACATAAGCATGCACGGAGAAATACATGCCTTTTTTGGAGACGGGCTACAAAGGACTGAAGATGTTCTTTGTAGTGTGTATGAATTGCGTATGAAAAGAAGCAAAAGAAGTGCCTGTGCCCACATTTATTCAATGCACAACATGTTCTTCATTGCATGCAGCACGTCATTTCTTTCTTGGGTCTTTGGCCAGATCCCACCGGACGGTGATGTAGGTTCAAAGTGATAATGTGGTTAGAAGCCAAAAGTGTCAATGTACCTTGACAAGCACTGTACACGCATTGCTCGAGGTTTCATACAACATCTTTTTCCAAGTTTTTAATTTCCAAATAAGGCATTTTTGGGTCTCTGGGAGCTCTGGCTAGTTAACCTTGAGAATGGCTCTTGTCAATTGTCCCTCCAAGTTCATCTTGTTCATATGGTTGATGACCAAATTCGATGACTGCTAAACAGGCTTCAGGAATTGAAACTACTTCAACTAAGTACCCTGCATTGGGAAAATGTCCTTTTTCATCCAAACAGATGCATCACATGTGGTTTCCATGCCCAGCTCCTTTGCCAATTTCAAAGTTGAAACGCCCAGCTCAGACGTTTGTACCATTGAAGCTTGGTTAAACCAGACCATGGATCCCCTTCCATCTGCCCTCTGCCATGCTTCATCATCGTCATGCGATTCATGATCACAAAAGTAAAGAGGGGTTGAATTCTCCTTAGTGGGACGCTCACCATTGGGCGTAGTCACAATAGGAAGATCTAATTTGAATGTGAGAGCAAGGTAAACCAAGAGAAGAAAGAAAACGCACGGCATAGATCTACATTGAAATGAAGGAAGAGAGATGATGGGTAGAGGGCAAACACCCCAGGGGGAAGCTCAAAAGCCAATCCTGCCTCCCAAATTACAAGCCAGCATTTTTCACAATGGTTGAAGTGCCCTAGTATAGCATGATTGGGATGAATGGAGATGGACAGTCCCTGTAAATACTCACCATAGATGAAAATCATGCACACCCCAAATGCAACATTTTTCCAGTCAACATGTGGCTTGCAAAATACTCTTTTTACACCGTTTCGAGGAGAGTTGAGACAAAAGTTGAAGAATAAACCAAACTTTGCTTCAATACCATAGGTGTCATTCATGTATTTGATGGACTCCTTGTAACGTTCCGCAATGGCAGGAAATTGAGCTTCCAGGATGGTACACCCGAATGCCCTGTGAGCTGTGGTAAGATTTGCACAAGTAGGTAAAATAAGTAAACTCACGTTAGGCGTTGAAAAACAGATCCTGGCTTGAAGTACTCTGTGATGACAACATCGTTGGCTTGCTGGAATTTGCTGGCCTTAGGTACCTAGAAGAGCAAGGGGTAAGAGATGCAATGGACAAGAAAAGGAACAGCGTACCTCCTTATTATTCCGATCATGGCCAGCTATGGAAAACCAGTGATGTCCACGAGAGTTTCGCAGCATATTGTCTTCACTAAAGGGGTGTTTGATAGAGTCAACAAACTTCTGTGCGGTCACATTGACTTGAGGAAGAAGTTGTCGAATCATATCTTGTGTTAGGGCACTTCGATAAAAAAACATCCTTCCAGCAGCATCACAAACAGCAGCCGCTTTGTGCCTAGAAAATAGTTCAATAGAGAACAGAGTAGAAGGTGATAATAACCAACATAACGTATGGGATTAAGGTGATTCCTGATAGCATCTTCTTTGCGATGTCTGGGTTTGGGTCGTCGATGGCTTCTGTGATTTTTTGACGAACATCAGCCGTCATGTTAGTACCCATCCACGCTGGCTTGGAAATTCGTCCATCTTCTTCCACGTGGAAGTCAGATTTTGCAAGATGGACCTCGGTGTTTCTCGAGTGTCTTTGATAAAGGGACCATTTATGGTGCTGGTGTTTGCGAAGTTTCTGGCGAGCTTTCCCGGAAAGGGTGTCGGGCAAGTTGGGAGTAAACCGACGCGTGGCGGGATTGAATATGGCTCTTGCACCTCTATAAAACACTGTCATGCATGGAGCAGTTTCACGGGAATGAAGACGTACTGAACTGGCTGATACACGGCTTGTGGAAGTTGCAGACGAGAATGTGATATGCTGACGGTATGAGAGATGTTCCTTCTGGGCAATTTGGTGACATGGGAGGAAGACTGTGGGCGTTGACGCTTTCTACTTATGCAATCTCGGTATAAGGGAAGGGTGTTAACGGTATGAGATCAACTTACTTTGTGGTTTCATTTGCGGGTATGTAGTCATGGTCAACCGTATCATCGTCGACTGCATCGTCATCATCAAAGTAGCAGTCGCCAGAGACCTCTGAGTGGTACAAATTCTTGTCCACGGAGATCTTGAAGTCGACGGCTTTCAAGCACTCCGATTTCTCCAGCCAGTCCTGCAAGGCATCTGTGTCTGGGTCCGTATTTTGAAGGTCTTGAATATCAGAAAAATTCCTGAGGATTCCTATGGATTCTAGCTGCAAATATTTGGGCTGCCAGACATCGACGTCTTGTGCACTCAATTTAACTCTATTGAGGTCCGGGAATCTGCAGAATATGTATGTACATGTAAGCCCAACTGTGGTATTTACAAAAATGCACTCACCGTTTTGCCAAAACGTTCAATGCAATACGCAGAGAGCGTTTGAGTTCGACCATGGTGACGGTCAAGAGCAACAATGATCACGCGACGTTACAATCACGCGACATAACGTTTATGTGATATTAACCTTTACGCAGCGACGCGACAACTGTTACGTTCTCAAACATTTCCAACTATTGTACTAGAATTTAACGGCAATTTAACGGAGAATCTAACAGCACGGATGGCGTGCACAATGGTTGAGAGACCAGGTTCAGTAAGGACGATGTCGGCAGCACCACGAGCGGCGTCAGTAGCACCTTCTACCGCAAAACCGACGTTGGCACAAGAAAGAACAGGAGCACCGTTGGCGCCGTCACCAGTCATGGCACAAAGATGGCCGAGACCCTGGAGACACATAACGGTCTCGTACTTGTGCTCGGGGAACACGCCGAGTTGCCGTCTTCACTTTGACTCCCAAAGCCATGGCACCGTCAATAGTCTGCTTGGTGTCCTCACGGGGAGGGTCAAAGATGGCGAGAAGACCGATAGGCTCCTTCTGCTCTTTGTAAGCAACAGTGAGGACACAAAGACCACGACTGGCATACTCGACTTGTTCTCGAGCTCTTCGGTCTTGTTACGGGAACAGAGCTCAATGATGATGCCGGTCATACCCTTGGTGACACGCTTAAGCTTTCCGGTAGATTCGGTGGTCTCGGTACGCTTGTCGACAGGGTTGAAGGAGGAGCTTGATACCAGTACGAGCCTTGGCAGTATCACCAAGGGCAGCGACGACGGGAGCATCGATAACGCGAACAACAGACTGGGACAAAAGGCGGAAAGAGGAAAAAGGCAGATGAAGGGAGAGACTACTACTACATAGAGTTGGAGGAACGAAATGAGAAACATGGGAGCAAAGAGTTCGGAAGGAAAAGATAAAAAGGAATAGAGAAAAAGGTATCACGAGGGAAAGGGTAACGGTACATGAAATATTGAACATAACAACGAAACACGCACAAATAATGTTGATTTTTAGAAGCGAAGGAGATTGCGGTTCAAAGAGGTTGCGGTCACGAAGTAGAGCTCGCTCCTTCCCTCTTCTTCTGTTTCCCAGTCGAAAACATCAGCACATCCTCATCATCGTCCTCCGCTTCCATGTCATCCCCATCATCATCCTCCACACTCCCCACCTCCCTGACATATCGCGTTTGTCTGGTAGAAGCAGTCGCAAAGGCCAACGACGGCGATAACGGCGTCGTCGGACTAGGTACCTCGGATCCAGATCCAGAGGCAGTTCCATAGGCAGACGACTCAGACCCATGGAACCCACCGCTATCTACCCGCTCAGGCGCAAACGACTTGATGATCCCCAACCCTTCCAGCTCCGGGGGATGATGGTCCCATGAAGAAGTCCGCCGCATTCGACCTTTCGATGCCCAAAGTGCAATATCATCCTGACCAATAAGCCCGATCCTCGAAATCAACATCGTCGTCGAATTCATCTGCGTCTTGCTTGATACTACCGCCACCATCTTCGTATTCAAATCGAACTCATCTTCATCAGACCCTTCGAGGGAGCAGGGGCGAATGGTAACAGCACCGCTGCCACTACCGCTACCAAGAGCAGCGTAAACTCCTGTGGGTATACCAGAACCTGATGTAACAACATCCTCTACTCCACTGCGACCTGTTACCTCTGTTGTCCTTGCAGACGCAACAACGATCCGAAGAAGCTGAGAGATTGCACGAATGAGGTGTAAAATGACCCAAAGACACTGAACTCCTCCGTCCAGATCTTGAGCGCGATGAAAGCGTCGAGAGGATTCTGTGCACTGGGGATGTCGATACGGGGCTTTGGGATCCTACTTTGGGTAGGTTGTGAGGATGCGGAACGAAAGTAGAATTCAAACTAGACTTACCCGCAGAAGGTGTGATTGGTGTTGGTAAATTCCACGTAGAGGACGGAGACGGCGAGAGAGATGGTGAAGGGGGTAACGGTGATGACATTGGTCTGGGTGTATTGTTTGGTGAGTCGGACAGATCCTTTGCTTTCCCTTTCCCCTTGTCTTGACGGTACTCCCGTGAGAGTGAAGATAATCGTCGAGTCCCGTTATCACTCGTCTGAGGTGTTCTCTCGCTATCCCTCTCCTCTCGCCTATTCCCTTCCTTCGCCCTCCGCTCCTTCTTACTCCTCGCGCCCATAGTGCCAGCAACAGCAGCCTCCAGCTTGTCGATCTCTCCCCTGCGCCTTTCCCTCCCTCCTCTACCTTTCGTAGCAATCTCCCCTCCAACAGTCTGCCTTTCCGTAGCCTCCCTCGTAGCCCTCAATCGCATATTCGGCTTGCTAGTAACTGGACCACGGTCACGCAGGGAATTACTATCGTCATTGGTTTTCCTCTTACTCCTTCCCTTTCCTCGTGCCCCATCTCTCCACCTCCCTTTTCCTGTCTCTGGTGACAAACTCCTATTTTTGCCTGAATTCCCCAAGTTACCAGAAAGCCCTCTCCTAGACGAATTCGCATTCCTATCGGAAGTTACAGCAACATTCGACGACGAAGAAACGTTGGGAGAAGAAGCAGATGCCGAAGCATGCGCCGATGATGACGATGGAGCTCCAGCTGCAGCAAAGTGCGAAGGAAGTGAGTCACGAGAGCGGGAGGGAACAGCACCGCGAAGAAAGTTGGTTATGCGATGGGACAGACGGCTGAGGCTGCCTCGGTGTTGGATTTGATGGGTTGAGGTGTGTACTTCCTGTCCCTGAGTGGAAACGGCCAGCCGAGTGGCAGGCGCAGTATTAGAAGATCGACCTTCGCTTTGGGCTTCTCCAGCTCTACCCACACCCATGCTGTTACTTGCACTGATCGGCACACCGATCCCACTGGTCGGTCGACTTCCACTCCGACTGCCCGGACAACTCCCTGCGCGATTCCCAAATGGATTCCACCTAAATTTGGCAACGCTCATCGCATCATCCCTCTCTTGCTCCATAACGTTGATTTTTTCGACAGTGGTGAGAACTTGTGATGGATTCTTGCCCCAAAGCGGCAGAATCACGGCTGGGAGTAGCATTTTGGTACGTTGAAGAAGCCGAGGAAGAGGCGGAGGCAGAGAAGGTGGAAGCAAAGCTAGAGGTAGACGTGATCCTCTCCCTCTGCGCAGTCATCCTCTCCGTCATATCGGTCGTTCTCGAAGTCGACCAGGCAAGCATCGTAGCATCCAAGATTGGTATGTTGCTCTCCGTCGATATCGATTGGTCCGATGGACCAGTAAAAGCACCGGAAGGAGCATCAGCAGGGGAGGTCATCCTCAGCCAAAAGTCCGGTTTTGGAAGGTCGTGCAGGAACCATTGGTTCATCTAGGCAAATATTTTAAAGGTTAGCAATGCGGGGGAGAATGAGGAAAGGCAGCAAGCAAATGAGCGAATGAAAGATGGGAATTCATTCAAGCCTAAGCGACCTGTGTAACTTAGAGTCGAAGTAGCAGCGCAAAAACAACAAACGCAAATGCCAAAACCTGAACCCCCCCCCAAAAAAAAAAAAAACTAAACCTTACCTTGATCTCCTCAAGTGTAATCCGACAATCCAAATCCTTTTGTAAAAAATGATCCAAAAGGTGCATTATAATCGCGCCTTCTTTCGATTTCGTTCTTGAGGCTTCGTCTGCGTTGTGTTAGTCACAATATGGCCGCTAAGTGGTATCATTGTGATAGTCTTACCATCAGAATTAGCATCATCCTCCGTATCCCACCGTGATAGACTATTCAAAGTCTCTCCACCCCAACTTCCGCCCGTCTCAACCCAATCATACCCCATCGTCTCTGGCACCGTCCGCTCGCTATTACACACCCAGTTGTAATGGAAGAATTCATTTCTTCTCGGGTCGTTGAATTGGAGAAGTTGCGGAGACTCGGGGTCGACGTCGCCACCTGTTCCTGACAAAGCCAACACTTCTGCGCGCCTTGCCCTCACCGCCTGCGCGCGCTCTTCCAGATCCCAACTAACTTGAAACGGTGTATTGCCGAATGATAAGCAGTACAGCGTCACGCCTAAAGCCCAGATGTCGATGGACTTGGTTACAGGAGGACGAGGTGGGGGTGTCGCGCCTTCTGTAAGGGAGGAAGACCAAAAAGGGAAGAGCGTTAATTAGGGTCTTCAACAATAGCTTGGCTAATAAACTATGGGAAAGAAACGTGTGGTACTAACCGGCCACCTTTGTATGCTCCCAAACAATTTCTGGAGCCAAAAACGCAGGAGTTCCCGCTCGTTTCGCGAGATCTGCATCGTTCAGGAGGAGCGGCTCTTCTTCTGTCCCCAGGAGGGTACTAGAGCCGGAGGCTTTGGCTGCTGCGAGGCGTTGAGTGTAACTACGTCCAATGCGAGTGAGATGGAGGAGAACGGAGGGAACAGAAAACGAATGTATCGTTAACAAAAAGCATAGAGTAACACAATTCCATGACTCACCTAAAATGCGCTGTCCCGAAATCGGCAATCTTCACCTTATCGTGACCTTCGGTCCACAGTAAGTTGGCGGGTTTGATGTCACGATGGATGATTTCTAAACCAGAACGAACCAAGTTAGTACTAGTGTTTCTGTAGCTGAAGTCCAAAAAAACGAAAGATTTCGCATCTCCTCGTCCAAATTTCGACCAAAGAAACTCTCCCTTAAAAACCCAACTCACCGTGATGATGCAGATACTCCAACCCCAAAATTGCATCTCTCATAATTCTCCTGGTCTGATCAACCCTAAGAAGTGGCTCTCCATTGGAGTTGGCGTATTTAACTTCGCCTCCACCAAGATATTCCATTACTATGTGAAGGCAGTCGGTTAGGAAGACATGAAGGTATAAGCAGAAGAAACCGAGTCGTATGGATCGACAGAAGAGAGACAAAACGAATGAAGAAGGGTAGGCAGCCAGGAGCGCAAACTCACCCATGAACACCATATCGTTCTTTCTATCATCGATAACCTCATACAGCCTAACCACATGCGGATGTCTACACTTTTTCATAATCGCAATCTCTTTCCTAATTTCCTGTTCAGCGGTAGGGATACCATCCACTACGGCGGGTGTTGTGCGAGGTTTCCCGAGTAAGCCGTTCCCGTTCCCACCCGCAAACGCACTCTCTCCTCGCAGCAATACGTCATGGATGCCAGAGTCGGCCAAGGTCATCACGGATACGTCTGGCGCTGTTACTCCAACGCCGATTACTACAACCTGACTCCAACCGCAACGGCGATGGCCTTGGTAGGACAGGGAAAGGAGTCCTGGCGATGAAGATCGTCAAGCGGGATACTCCCCTTGCGAAGAAGAATAGACAGATGAAAATGATGAGAGCGAGAGCGAAGGAATCGAGAGAAGGCAATTCGAATGGGAGTGGAAGCGGAGAAGGGGCCGTAGGTGCGGATGGTGTTTCGGTCAATAGTGAACTCGTTGGTGGTGAAGGTACCGGTCTTATCGGAACAGAGGATGGTGACGCCAGCTAATTCTTCGACGGCCCTGATGTGGGTGACGATGGCCTTGTGCTTGGCGAGCTGCTAGCTGAAATACAGGTTTACCGAGTCGTCGTAGATGTGACGGGTGATGGGCGGCTGCCATTGGGAGGACTTGAAGCTGAGGATGTATTTGGTTGATTTGAACGAATCGGCTTTGGATCCTATACGTCGTCAGATAATAATCATAAAAGTGAATCAAGTACACCTACTAATGGCACTTCAGCCTGATGACGTTCGTTGAGCCCAGCCAGTCCGATGAAGAACATCAAGGCTTTTCGTCCTGTAGTACCAGACCCGGACCACTCTTTTCGCCGAAGGATATCTTTAAGCTTTGGGTCTCGGAGGCTGAGTGGCCGTGAAGTAGATAATGGTGCGTATTTCGATTTCGGATAGGATTGAGACGTGGAAGGGAGGAGTTGGACCTAGTATAAAACATGAGCGTTAGCCTTGGAGTATAAAGAGGAAGATCCCTCTTAGTCCTCACCTTGACATTCGCAAGGGATCTATCGCGTTCCAATGGTCCCAACGCAGTCTTGATCCACTCTCGCTGGGATGACTGGACGAAAGCTAAACGCGCAGAATAGGTAAGTTCTGCTTGAACCGACGCGGCTGAGAGCTCATTAGCCTTTAAACAAAGCTGTTTGCCGTTCTGAAGTGCCTTTTTTGATTGTAGAACGAGTGAAACGACATGAGGATCGGAATTTGGTGGGGTTGACAAGTTGGCAGGAGAAGGAGCAGGGGCGTCGTTGGCAGCGTCACCAGTGATGGCAGAAAGGTGGCCAAGATCGTGAAGGTGCTTAACTCGCACTTGTGCTCGGGATCATCAGCGTCCGTAATCCTCTCCTCGAAAGTAGCGTGCTTGGGCATGTAGAAAGGCACGTCGACGACGTCGAGGACGAGAACGGCAGACTCAATCTAGGACAATTAATGAATTGGGATTCGACAAAAGAGTTGCAGAGACGTACGTTTTGCATGATTTGCTCTTGTTCGCCGTTCTGTTTGCCACTCTCATCGAGAAACTTCAAGCTCACGGCGACGAATGTACAACGCCTGGGAAAACATGAGATATTTCGGATGTTGTCGCGTTCATCGTGATGGGCGCGAGACGGGGTGATTGTTGATCGGATTCGTTGATCAACAATTTGATAAATGCCAGAGGACGTGTTCCACCAATTTCACAGCGACAAGGGCGTGCGGCACCATGGATAGACAAATCCGCACGTTTAAACCCTCTTAAAAGCATTGTGATGCACCATGCGAGTCAGAATACACCTCGCGCAAGCACGTCGTGAGTCCTTGTCACAAGTTGCATCGGGCTTTTGAAGCTGGAAGGCGTAGTAAGGTCGTTGCATGGCCCGTATCCTAGTTTGTGTTGCTCGTCGAGACCTATGGTGATGGTTCTGAGGAGAACGGATTACAGGTGCTTTTGAATGCAACGCCATGTGATCCGGGCCGGTGTACCGCTATGCAGTGAGAGAAAAAAAACCGGTTCCAGAGAGCTTTCCAGAGTAAACTCTTACGCTTGGGACCGACTGTCTTTTTCCATCCGTACTTGCTAATTGAGCAACGTCGCTCTCCTTACCTCAACGAAATGTCGAAATAGCGCGACGAAGCCACCGGCTCCATGGATTCCTTCAAAATCATCTACACAGGGGTTTGTTGAACGTTCTGCTGGCACATAGGTTTGTTTATGTCCCTCTTGTCGCTCAGTGCGTGCTGTTTTGATCCCCCTTCCTGCTAAGAACCACGCGAGCCGCGTTTGAGATTTGTTCTCACTGAAGCTGCGCTACGTCTGGACTACCATTATCACTCACCTATCAGGCAGCATGGACGGCGATGATTTTGACCTGCTTTTTTGCAGATACCAACACAGCGGCATTTCAGCGATTTGAAACCAGGATAGGTATTCACCGGCACATTTTTTTCTAACCAGTATGTGTGGTTCCTCGGGAACTCTTTGTTCGCCAAATAACACCATCACGTGAATATGAAATGACCGTTCCATCCTGATTTCATTGGATGATCGTTGCCTCGTGTCCGCAACAAAGAATACTGGTACAGATATAAGATGCAAGCGGTCAATTTGAATGGCTTCTTACCTTCCCATCCTCTCTTAGTCTCTCGGTTTTCCTATACCTTTGTCTCTTGTAACATCTCCTTGATCATTCCACCGATGTCTGAAACTCGAGTACAGATTTGGTAAATAAAAGCCTTTGTCTACGTCCTTCCTGCGTTCTTTGCTGACATGGTGAACAGGAATGTGGTAATCCCTCCTAACACAACAAAATCTGTTCGGGATCTCCTACCCCATGAAACGAATCTGGGCAATTGGTTTGGGCTCGAGCTCAAGCGTCTTGCACTCCCTCACTCTGTCGACCAATCTCTCATTCACCGCACAACTGTTAGTGTCTTCAAAGAGCTAGGTGGACATACCTCTCCCTCTTCAAGGCAGCCTCTTACCCTCGGCACTTTGGTACCGGTCATGGTACGAAATCTTTGTTCCAGTTTGGACCGCAAATAACGAAATTTATCATTCAATAGCACAAAGACAAGGAGCTGGTCTTGAGAATGGAGCTAAAGGACAACTGGTTTATAAAAGTACAAGGCCACAAGTAAGTTTCTAATAGTATTGGCGTTCAGCTCATCCATCTCCGCTTACTAGCCCTATCAATATCTCTGGGCTGCTGCATGCTATCTCACAGCCATCACCATCTGTAGCAAAAGGCTTAACTATCAACGTCGGTAAGATCAGTTTAAAGCTGTATATGAAGGCGATTATATAACGCTTTCAATTAGAACCCAGCCCACACAATCTTCCAAACTTGACTCAAGTCCCTCCCTTGACACAAGGAAAGTTCGTCTACCTCATAGTACGCAACTCGTATTCATCCACCTACACAGCAGATGCCAAAAGTGGAACGCCAACGTCAGTCTCTCCCCCGTCCGGGCCGTCCCGAGATCCAAGGCTAGGAGTCAAACCTGCAATCTCATCCACCGTGGTTCGATCACCAAAAAGCAGTGAAACTTTTTCTTCCGAAGCTCAACTGCCTTCTCCACCTATCACCCCTGCAAGATCCTGGAGTGATGAGGACAGTAATTCTTTGCGCAAACAATCCCGTACTCCCAGATCCGAGTACCATTCGGATCCATACAAACATGCTCAAAGTGAGTAGAGATAGATCTCTTTGTGTGTTTTGTTCTAATCACAGGTGACTTTCCAAAATTAGGTTCTCGCTCTAATCGACCTCTTGTTCCCCAAAGTGTTGCGTTTGAGGGTGCTTTCCCTTACCGTTTGCGCCGCAAGCATACTTGGTATTAGATATTGTTTGGTTATGCAGCTTTCGATGAATTGGCTGGTGGGATTGTGTACAGTCGTTTACGCAGGCTCTTTCCCTTTCATCTTATTGGCCTGTAGGACGGTAATATGCACAAACGAGGAGGAGCAGGAGCTGCCTCGAGGTCCCGTAACATTCTCAGTAAATTCTTGTTAGGTTCTCCATTAAATTGCCATTAAATTCTAGTACATTACTTCAAATTGTTTGAGGATGTAATGGTCATCGAGAGTCTCGCCTCTTGTCCTATCCGTGGTTTTTTGTCTCCGAGATCCGAGATAACCCAGACACATACGAGCAGTGAATTTCTTTTTTTGGGATCACGTGCGCATGTAGACCGCTCTGAGATGGAACCGGCTGCAAATACACTCTTCGGAGCAGAACCAGTGACGTCAATACCTCATTGCTCTTTGTTACCTTTTGCCTTCGTGCTTTCAAAGGAAAAATTTCTCGACAAAGGACTTCATTTCTATATAAACTGAAGGTCTTCCTGGTGTCAAGGTAAACAAGTTCTCACTGGCTTCTTGTACCATGCCTAAAGATTGTCCCCCAAGCCAGCTTCGTCGTTCTTGTCGCACTAGATCCACAACATCCTCCTTTACTTCCAAGATCACCCAATATTATCATGAATTTCAAAGGAGAACCCGGAATCATAAACTCGTCACCTTCAGCAAGCACAATGAACAATGGGAGGAATGGACTCCGTATGTGTTTCATATCCCTCTCCTTTTTGAACTCATTTTTTGCTCTAGTCCTGTGGTTGTTGCGTTAAGCGGAGCGATGACTTCTGCGAGTCCACCAATCTATCAAGAAATCCCTGGCTATACTGCTCCACGCTGCGCTCATATTCTGGACCCTTTGCTCACTGAAAGAGACTGTTCCATGGTCGTAACTACTATCAGGCAGAACAAAGGCACTCAATGTTACATTTTGAAAGCTCCGCATCAAGGCTGCCAGTTCACCTGTGAGCTCTTTTTCATTAACACACATCACGGGCACTCACCTTTATTTCTGCAGTGTCAATCGCATTGAAAGAAGAGAAGCTTCGCGATGTGGAAAATGATCCCAGAGAAGAAGACAATATAGGTAAGTCTCAGATTCGATGTAGGAAGTAAGATCTTTGACCATTGCCCAGATCTAGTTGCCTCCTCAGAGTGTTCTTTGTCTTTGCCCAGCACCCCAACGTCATCTAGCTCCAGCTCCTTGTCCTCCTTATCCTCCAACATGACGTCCTCCTCCTTGTCTGCCAGCTCCTCATCACTCTTCCAGCGACCCAAACCTAGGCCACTCACGGGATCTCGGTTGCTTACTTCCTTCTTCACCGACTTCGTTGCAAAAGCTCGTGCTTCCCCTGGTAAGTTTGCCTCTAATACCGCAATGTTGTGCTGAGTTATACCTTTAGACTATGCTTTGATTGCATCATGGAAGTATGCCTATTCCAAACGGTGTTTTGAAGGTTTGTGAGGCCTTTTTACTCAATCAGACTTGCAACTGAGTACTTCTTTAGATTACCCAGCATTGCATCCGGCTTATCAAATTGCTAACACACCAAACATTCTAATGCCATACGATCTCACCAAACCGTCCAATCTATGCGCCACAATTTTCTGCCATTCTCAATTCTATGATACTGCAATTGGTCGAGTTGTCCGTGCTTTAAATGGCAGGAATGGTATTCCCGAGTCCACTTTTACTGAGCTAAAATCGTCAACCCTCAAGTGCACCGGCTGCCTATGCGAGTTTTCTCCAGACGGATATAATTCCCATCTTGCATATCAAGGACCCAACAATTTTACGCCTCGCTGCATGAACATGACTGGATGTCCATCCGGTAAGGTGTCATTTTCATTATTTGAGAATTGTTACACTAACAACTAATAACGTAGTTGGGGAACGCTTACTTGCTAGCACAACTACCTTTGTCGCACAAATTTTCCCAGAAGATTCGGCTTCGCTTCACACTCCTACAGGAAGATCATTTCTTGCATGGAACTCTCGTCTTGGTGTACCTCAGGATGTATGGGCACTGGTGTCGACTGCCGTTATTCATTGTTCTACCTGCCATTTGGTTAGAACTTTTGAAGCCCATCGTGAGCATGAAGGAGAAGGCTGTAATATATTCCATTAGGATAGGATTTTTTTTTACTAATCAACGGAGGCATTGTTTTCGTCACTAGTCCAGGAGAATCACGCGAGATTAGGAGGACACAGGTACAGCCCAAGCCCTAGTCAGTCAGGTACTCTCCGCGCCCTTGCAGGTTGCCTGCCCTTTTCTGACTCAGGTGCTTGGCTCTGCAGCCATCGTCATCCTTGTCTCAGTTCCCTCTTGTTTTATATCATATTTATTATGTAGAGAGTCTCGGGAATCAGTACCCTTTCTGATCTCTCGAGCTCTCAGGTGTGTGTGTACTTACTAGCGTTGGACCCCCTTTCTGATCTCTCCAGCTCTCAGAGTCATTTTTGTACTTTCGCGTTACCCGCCCTCCCATTCCCTCTTTATCATCTCGATAATTTACTTTGTTTATCATTGTGGTATTCTACTTGGCCTTTACTTGATCACACATTACGACTTGTTGTTCAGGTGATTCATAAACATTTCCAATTTTTAGAACAAAAATACTATTGATTACTTCAGCTTGCGGCGGGCAGACAAACTCTTTGAGTGCACACTTGACTTGTAAAGATTGTAAGTACATCACCTCAGAAGTAGTCGCACACTAGTAAACGGAAAAGGTATGAGACAACTTAATGGGAATAAAAATAAAAATCCAACTGTGGATGTAGTCTCCCCTAGGCAGACTCGTATACACTGACGATCGCCGATGTGTGTATAGAGTCTGCTAGTTCCCACGGGGTCAATGCTGCGCCAGAAAAAGCTTATGTAAATATACTTTGGCGCGTCGTTTTTCCGCACAATTGGATGCAAAGCATATATATTTTTCTATAGAAATAAAGCTACGGTAGTACTAAAATCTTAAGGCCAAAAAACTGGCGGAATGAACAACGAGAAAGTTGGGAAATTTTCAGAGGGAACCACTGGGCCGGCTCGGAGCGCTCGAAAATGAATGAGTGGCTATGCTTTTATATTTACATAATCACCAGCGCTTAAAGCTGGCGCAGCATCTAGGGCGCGCGTACTATAGGACTACTGTGGATGAAATTTAAGGCGTAAATAGCAATAACCAAGAGGCTGTTATTAACGCAAGAACCTGGGGCCTTTCTCTCTGACCTTTGTAAGGACGATCCCAACCTGGTCCATGATTGGGATGGGTGCTGCTTTTCCGCCTCTTCAATCAATCTTCGAGATGCTATCACAGTTTCACACCGCAATTATCACAACTTGCTATTCAGTTAGTGCGCAATCTACAGCTAATTTACATATGTCGTCTTTTCTCCCTGTGCCTGCACCTCATTTTCTGCCCTTTGTTTTGTGCACGTACCTAATTTCTGAAGATGGTAAGGAAATCCCCACCAAAGCTCCATACCCTTTGTTCTGTATACTCCGTGTATGAAAGAATGCAAAGGTGAGACCACGAAGCAAGTCCACAAAGGAAGATATCTCCTTTGTGAGGGTCCGCTTGCATCCGCTTCTTTGTTGGTCAAAGCTCCTTTATGAAAGAACGCAAAGGAGAGACCATGAAGCAAGTCTGCAAAGGAAGATATCTCCTTTGTGAAGGTCCACTTGCGTCCGCTTCTTTGTTGGTCAAAGCACCTTTCTGACTATTCCCCCGAGTATAAAAGCAAGGCATGGTGTCCGAATCCACAACCTTGCAAGCAGTGTCTTCACATACTCTATACATTTATCATGGCACGTCAAACATGTGTGTACAGTTTCTTTGGCTGGTACTTTTCCACTCACTAATGCTTGTTTAAAAAAAAATCAGTTCAAGAGGGCGACCTTGTCCTTCGTTCATTGGATGGAGATTTGTTTCACGTGCACGAGAGCAATGTCGGAGTCGCTTGTGGAAGCTTCCCCGGGTTATATCTGAGCACCGACCGTGTTGTCGCCACTACCATCAAATCCTCTATATTGAAGATAGTTCTTCACTTTTTGTATCCCTCCCGACCTCCTCCCGACCTCAGGGCCGTGTCTTTCGAAACTTTGGCTGAGGTATTCTCGCTTACTCGGGAATGGGAGATGCCTCTTGCCCAAGAGTACTGTAGATTGCATTTTCAGTAAGTGTCTCCCTCCTATACTTTGTGGCTTTGCGCTCAAATTACTTTATTCAGCCAGTATGTTGTGGAGCATCCTTTGGCTGTTTTACGACTGGTAGAGGACTGTACACCTTTACTGGCATCTCTTGTGCCATTCATTGTCAACCTCACCTGCGGCACATTAATGGAGATGGGGGTCTCCCATAGGCTCTGTGTGCATTGGGTAAGTTGCTCACTCTTTTCGGCTTTGCTTTTACACACTTCCTAATCACAATGTTGCAGGCCAATTTCCGTGAAAAATCTCTGTTCGCAATGCTCGAAGCTGAAGAGGTGTTGGACAGACATGACAGCTGCGCGGTCTGGAGGAAGGCAGTTAAACCTCACCTCAAAGATAAAGTTCGCGATCACCACCGACATCCCACAATTCTTCTAGTGAAGAAGGATCCTACGCAGGTTGATCCGATGAGCTTGTGTGTTCAAGATGTTTTTGAGTCTGCATTGGCGAAGGTTGATCAGTATTGGAATGCGAGGAGCTCTACCGATATGCACTTCATGGGAAGGGACAATGAGGAAGAGGAGGACGAGGATATGGCTGACGAAATGGAGGATGATGATTCCAGCCTTGGATTAGAGCCTGATTTCGTTCGTTGCTGCAAAACCCATCTTAAGGACTGGCGAAATGTAGCATTCACAAAGTTGAGTGAAGTTGAATTTTAATATACGGGACCATGGTCCCTTTTCTCTTTCAACTAGTTTTTACTGTGATACTTAAATTTTGGATTGGTTTGTATTGTACTAGTCCCTAATTTTGAAGCTCGTTATGTTCTTAGTCCAAACTTCTGAGAAACTGGTTCCAACGAATTGGCTCTTAAATTTCACTCATTATATGTATATAGTATCCAGTATCCCATTCCGAGACATTCAGGGCAATATCTCATTTTTTTCATTATTGAGCTCGCTGTTATATGCAGTGAACTGAAGTTGTGGTACATATTTTCCCAAAACAATCATACCATGGAGTATCTTGCATGAATTTTGACAGATTTCACACAGAATCTACGATCTAACACTGAGAACAATATCCGGTGGGTCCGAGAGCTATCCAAAATCATCTTCGTACCCGCTGAGCCTTGCTGGACGACGATCAATTGACAAAGCGCCTGTTGTCCAACCTGTTCTCACGCTGCCTATGGGTACTCGCAGCTCCTCAAACACACCCACACAATGTCCGCCTTCAGAGGTATTCCGAGCTGCGTGAAGGTTTCGAAGTTCAAATTTCAAACGTTTGCACGTAATTAGTTCATTCAGAAATACAGAAGCAGCAATTTAATACAGAATCTGTCTCTAACAATCAGTGCCTAGGAGTCGATTCTCGCCCAGGAACCACCACAGACGCATCTACGAGCCCAGCTTTTTTCCCAAACAAGAATCGACCGTGAAGCCATATGGTCTTTCCCATACTCTGTTTTACCCCCACATTGCAAGCAGTTCATACCCCGTGCACGATGTAGCAGTAGTCCTTTAGACACCACATCTTTGCTTTTATCCTTCTGTAGATGGTCGAGTGGTATGTGGGGCTGACCATCAACCATTTCAAAGGACTTGATGAACAAACGAGCCTTGTTCAATGCCGGAGACTGGGACATGGAGTTTACAACCTCTCTCAACGGAATTTGCATAGAGGGCGATGGCTGACATGAAGCCAATGCTTTCCGTACTTCTGTGTCTATGAAACAAACCATCAACAAGAATTCGAGGTCTAGCGAAAAAACAATCACCATTAAACTCTTGAACAGACTTGAATAGCTTCTCGAGTATAGCGTCGAGCCCAGAAACATCAATTCCAGAACATTCGACAAGGTCAAGCAAAACCTCTCTGGAAAGTTGAGCATTTTCCGTGCGAGGCGTCAAACCGGCCAAGTAGTTTCGGAACTGTTTGACGTGTCCGAGGCTTACACGAAGGTTCTGTAGCGCCGTAGGGTGCACGAGGTGCAGGAACATGGGGGAGTCTAACGCTCTAGCAATTCTACTCGAGGAAGAAGAATCTGTGTGGATTGCATTGAGTCTAATTTGAGACATACTGGGAAACTCGACGACTCACCAGGGGATTCTGGATCGCTAAAGTCAGATGATAGTACACACTCTTTTACGAGCCTCTCCAAAAGGCTCATTATCCAGCTCGACAGGTCGATCATCTGCCAAACGAGGTCTTGGCAAGGAGCCTCAGTGAAATAGAAGAATAGCCGGAACACAACATTGGCTCACCGGTTTGATATTCTTCTCCGTTGGTACAGTCATTGAAGATAGCGTTGCATGCGGCTACTGAGACCATGTCGTGTGCGGTGTGCCACTTTGCATCTGCTCTCTCCCTATCGTGAACGTTGGAGCTACGCAAAGCTCTGGACCGGTAGGATTCTATTGTTAATCCTAGTTCTAGAGCAAAATCTCCGGAGGAATGTCTATCCAAAAGAGTAAACACATGATATAAAACTTGAGCAACTTCGCTCGGAGGCATTGAAGGTTGCGATAATGCATGTGTAAGGTCGTCCGTTGAACGGTTGGAGATCGTAGCGACGATGAAAGCTAGTGCTAAAGGAGGAATGGAGGTTTCGCTAAAACTACCCGGGAGTCGAGGAAGTTTCTGTATCGACATCTGAGATGACCAGGGCGACGGAAATATTGCACAGAGAAGATTTTGACCAGGAGAAACGACGGCATCAATAGGTACTGCAGTGACGAAAATCAGCTCGAGAACAATGTGAAAAAAAGAACCGTACCTTCTCTTCCTATCCTATGGACAGGCGAAAAAATGGGGGCAACTTCCCATGTATCGTCGTCCGTCAATTCGGGTCTGTATCACAAAGTCAGCATGGTTTACAGGCATTTTTTCGTTCAAAACTCGCATTTTTAGTACTTTAAGGTGTCCGATGGTGATTGCCGCCTGTTTCAACTTTCGTCGAGGTTGAGTACCCGAAATATCGTAGATTGAAACGTATAAACCATGGTCGTAGTGTACTGGTTTAGAAGGTGTGACGTGTGCCATCCCAGAATCAAAGACACGTATGACTTCCGGTTGAACGGTCTGAGAAGGGATGAGTAAAAGCTGGGTAGAGAGATGGTAGATTTTACCCATGATCCTCTTAGACCTCAGCGAATCAGAGAGAACGACATTTTATGGTGTAATGGCTGCGATTAAAGAACTATTGCGAGGTAATTCTAAATGAGGAATATGTTGAACTGTGAACTGATATTTGAACAGTATAAGCGTACATTTTTCCTCGTTCAGTACGCTCTTCTTGCCATCTCGACCATTTCCAACGAACGAGCTCGTATAGTCTCTGATCTTGTGGAAGAGCATTTCTGGGATGCGTCTCGTAGAGGTAATACGCGAGAAATCCTGTAAAAGTACCCAGCACAGGGTCAAGACCCCTGCAACTATTGTTCAGTATAGTGAAGCAGAGAATTAAAAAGTAGTTTACCGAGAAAGTAAAGCTGGAGGTACTCGCATTCGTGGTGGTTCGGAAAGAAAAATGCCGGCAATTTATTTATTTGAATTGGACGGAGAACTTGAAATAATTTTATTCAGTAATTCCGTTTCGTTCCTCTTCTACCTACTCTTCAATTTGTACGTGTTATTGGATGTCAACTGCTTTGGACCGTCAAATTCGTCCAATTTATGGTAAAGGATATTAGTTCTCTTTTATTTGAGCGGATTCCAATACTACTACTCAGATGCATTGGACACGGGTTCTAACAAGTCAGCAATCCTAGCTTGCAACAAGCTGCTCAAGAAACATCCAAAAAATGCTCTCGTTCAGGTGATCTCTACCATTATTCTAGTTATTTCTGTTCTCTAATCATTTAAAAACAAAAAAAAAGTCTTTAAAAGCCCTTGCCTTGGTTCGCTCACAAAAGGTCGAAGAAGCTCTGGCTCTATGCGACGAGGTTTTGGAATCCAAGCCTATCGATGACAGCACTCTCAATGCCATGATGCATGTTCTTCGTGGCCTTGGTCGACGTAAGCCGATCTGCACTTTATTATATCTTTATTATTGAACGGTCACAGACAAGGACATGATTATCATGTACGAGGCCGCGTACAAAAAGCAACCAGCCAATGAGGAACTTGGAGCTCAGACCTTCTTTGCTAATATTCGTGCAAACAACTGGAAATCTGCCCAACAGGTGCGTAATCGTGCTCTTGGATGCTGAATTTCACTAACCATCAGCTCGTTAGGTCGCATCGAAAATGTTCAAACAATTCCAGGAAGAGCATTATCTGTACTGGAGTGTTATCAGCAGTGTTCTCCAGGTAACAGCCCTCAACTCCTTTCTGTTCTGCTGCTTACTCTTTCGTAGTCAAATGACCGCAACACCCCTGCTGAAATGCGGACCTTGCTTTACAAGTTGGCTCTCCGTCTCATCACATCCTCTTCCACTCCCTCCTATGCTCATCCGGACTGCTTCCATCTTCACCTTACGATTTTGCGTGAGCTTTCTGAATACCACGAAGCCATGACATTACTAGAAACTCCAGCCGGACGCAACATCTGTGAAACCAATCTTTCCTGCAATGAAATACGTAGGGATATAATGCTTCTGAGAGGTGCTTTAGAAGAGGAGGGAAAGCGTGCAGAACAACGCATTGTTGAGAAGAAGTAAGTCGGCATGTCATTTTCGAAATACAGGCTGCTAATTCTTGGTTAAGCGACCGTAATTGGCTCGAGTTCCTCTCCGATGATCGAAGGCGTCTTTTCGTCTTTGCAGGACGAACCGTCGAACGACGCAAAAGAGCAGTGTTCCTCAAAACTTTCGAATACCTTAGAGCTGTTTACAAAAATTTCTGAACAAGATGGCAAGAAGGATCGGTCGGGCTTGTTGGGTCTGTTGGAACTGGAAAGTCGTGCTCGGAAACACGGTGTTTCTACGGGTTGGTCTCGATACATTCGGCGCTGGGTCGAGGTGGCGGGATGTGTATGCAGTGCTGAAACCGGAAAACTTGACAACTGTTGGAGGAAGGGTCGGGGACGTTGGCGTCGGAGGGTTTTTACTTGGAGGTGAGCCCCGCCCGGCCGCCGTCTTCTTGGACCTTGAAAGCTAACGGGGGAGCTGGAATACTAGGCGGGATAGGCTTCTTATCCACCGAGCATGGTTTTGGAAGCGACAGCATTGTAAATTATGAGGTGGTCCTCGGAAATGGATCCATTGTCAATGCTAATCTCGAGCAACACGCGGACCTTTACTGGGCGTTGAAATTGGGCAGCACCAACTTTGGCGTCGTAACGCGATTCGACATGACCACCTTCCCGCAAGGTGCAGTCTGGGGCGGTTCGCAGTTCTTTGCGATAAGGGACGCTCCAATACTTCTCGAGCATCTTGTTACGTTCACAAAAAAATTAGCTGAAGATCCCAAGGGCTTCTTCGGCCTGAGCTTAGCATGGAATCCCGAAGCCAAAGACTACATCATCTGGACGCTTCAGACGCATCTCAAACCCGAGCCCTATCCCGCCCTGTGGTCCGATTTTGAGCCATTAACGCTGCTCGTAGATATGATGGGTATCAAGAATCTCGTCGATATCCCAGAAGAGTTCCAAGAGGCGGATCCAGGTAAACATGGCCATAGTCGATGGCTGTCGATGACATACAAAGCCAGTGCACAGTTCCACCTAGACCTTCACGCGAAGGGAGTGGAACTTTTTGAACCATACCACGACCATCCCGGAGTTCATTGGGCAGTCTCGATTCAACCTATCCCCGCGAGGCTAGCTTCCGCCGCTGTCAAAAACGGAGGGAACCCGACTTGTTTGCTTGAAGATGATGATGATCTATGGGGTAAGCAGTTTGTCTTGTAGGTTATTATTATGCATGGCTAATGATTCACGTTCGGCAGTAATGCTGATCACGACGGACTGGCTGGACCCAGCTGATGACATTGAAGCTGACACCACTGGATGTACAGGTGACAGACCATATGAACCTCGTACGTCGTTCGCTTACCATACCTGTATTGAAGCTGACGCTGATTGAAATGTATTCAGGAGTGAACAACAGCCGTTATCGCAACAGTAGCTGAAGACGAGGATGAGCGCGGAGGCGGTAGGGACCATGATAGAAGAGAGCGTGGTGGTGACCAAGGAGAAAGATACCGTGACTACGAATCCAGAGGTGAGAGAGGTGGCGAGAGAGGTGAGAGAAGTGGTAGTTATCGCGGAGGACACAACTGTGAGTATTCTTGATTCTTTTTCGTGTTCAGAAGACTAATGGCTCGTTGATATAGAATTGACCTCCTACAACAGAGGCCTGGCCTCGCCCTCTTCCTACGTAGTGTGCATAAATATCGTTTGACTTGAATATCTGAAAATGGGTTTTCATGGTTCATTATCTCTCGATCTCTCTTTGCTATTTAGTTTGGTCTCTTGTCTCGTAGCTATCGTTTCATTGGAACTTGGATATTTACAGGTTTTCTGTTCTTTTGTTGGTTGCGGAGCGTCCCTTGGATAGCTACTGAAGACTTTAGACTATAGGATGGGAGGAAGGCGAGTTCTTGAGAGTTGTATCAATGTTGTTATTGATATCTCAGTTAGGCACATAATCATGGTTTAACTGATGGAGTCGGTGGTCTCCACGCTTGTGAGTAAGCGGGGACATAGCAGCCGGTAAACGATCTAAAATCGGGAAGATCAAAGCGTCTTGTATTGGGCGGAGTGGTAATAAGCCATTTTGGGAAATTGGGAAGGTCAAAAGGTACTGTACTGCAGAGTGCAGGCTAACAAATGGGAATTAACGTATGCTGTGATGCTCCTTGTATTTGCTTTGCCAGGCTTGACATCAGCAATTAGCCATTTGGTGGCGTCGATGTCGGTGCAGATGAAACCTCAAACACACATTCTCGATAACATATCTGGAACTTACCGAACGCCAATACATTGTACTGCATCCCATTCCTTTCAGCTGGCAAAAAACGAGGCTCTTGATGACTATATGTCATTTACATTTTCTTTTCCCTTTGTACTGTTCTTTCCGGCTTGCCTCTTTGACCATCACTCATCACGAACTCAGTGAATCGGAATGTGTCATTTTTACAAAGCACTTTCTTTGGTATCTTCTTTGTCGTTGCTTTGACCATCACTCATCACGAACTCAGTGAATCGGAATGTGTCATTTTTACAAAGCACTTTCTTTGGTATCTTCTTTGTCCGTTGCCCTCTTTGAGACTCTTTGTGAAGGCCTCTGCTGCACACCCACGTAACACGTTATTCACCTCATTTTCTCGCTTGTTATTCTTTGTGAAGGCCTGTCTCTTGACTTATGTTTGAATATCCACAAAGATTCTTTCTTCAAACCTTGGGAGCTAGCTATAAAAGCTAAGATACGCTTCCTCTTACTTATCTACCCAAAGTCGCATCTTTTCTAACTCATCTTTTCTAAACTTTGCACCGCGCCTCCTCCCCAAAGCTTCGCAGCAGTCCTCCCATAAGAAAGTATGTCTTAGACGCTATATTGCAATGATGCCCTCCTCATCCCTGTTTCAGATGAAACAGAAACGCAACCGTGATCAAGTTGACGATGACTTAGACAGTGGCGATGAAACCACCACACCGTCTCCCCGATCTAAGAAACCTCGCAAAAACACCTCATCCTCTCAACCAAGGACGCCAAAGTCATCTCCATCAAAGACCCCGGGGTCCTCTTCATCAAAAGCAAAATCGTCTGGGTCTGGTTCTTCACCGTCCAAGAAGGACCCCTTTCATGTGTCAAAAAAATACCTGAAAACAAAAGATGATGAAACCATATTGAATTTCAAGGTGAGCTCCTTAGCTTCCAGGAATACGAACACTTGATGATTTTTGGTAGTTTTGCATTGAGTTACATGCCCATCTGCTTACGGGGTGTTTCAAATCTGAAGAACTTCCAACCTTACCCACTCCTGATGAGATTGAGCAATTGGAGAGCAAGTAAGGAGTCTCTTCTCTACAAAAGTTTTGCTTATAACATTTGAGCTAGGTTTATGTCGACCACTAATCCTTATGATGTCCTCCAACAAAAGATGAGCTCCATCAATTCCAAGGATCGCACTCTGACCAAAAAGTTCCGTCAACTCCGAGCCGACTGTGCCTTGGCTGCCGGAGGGACCTATGCATCCAAGATTGCTTTCGTTCCAGAACACAGTATCCGTGTTATCTTTGGACTATTGAAGGCTTCTGGAATTGAAGAATGGAAGCCTGATATTTTGTCCAGTACGCCCGACTCGCTATACAACCAACTTCACCAACATGTTTTCAATAAAACATTAGAAACTACCATCATCAATTTTGGATACAGGTGAATCCATTACTTGTGCGCTTCTGTGCTTCAAGTTAAAGCTTATTTACCACACCTCCTAGACACCTTGAAGTCTCTTTTCACCATCTTGAGAATACTTTTCTTCTGAACAAGCTGTATCACAACTACGTTTTCTCATACTGGAGAATTTTGTGCAAAAAAGAAGCAACCGAGACAGGTGCAGTCGAGAAGGCACTTATGAAGAACAAGGTATACAAACGGCGCATAGATGTGAGTGTCTTGTTGTTTTTTCACTATAAAAACTTAACCAAATTACCTCACAGCGATGCAAGCTACGAAAGGAGTTTCAAGTCAAGCGTGCATGGCCAACTCGCGCGCAGCACCTTATCTCTGAGCCATCTTGTCATTCAGATGATGAAAACGCGCCTGACGGTACATTATACATCCTTTCCATGCCCCGTCGAAGCAATAAGGCCACAACCTTCATTCGTGGAGTGGAAGACTTCTTTGACACCACTAACAAGCTGATCAAAAGACGGAATGCCTACAAACGGATTTCCAGAGTCTCCCATCCCGCCAGGAAGGCTACTGAGCTGGAAGGATTACCTTCACCCAAAGTCGCTCTTGATTGGCATGATCCGGACTCATTCAACCAACTTCCAGCCTGCATACGTGCCCTTTATGTGGATGCCCCGATTGCTCTTCCTTTGGAGTCTGTGATGGCTGAGTCAGATGGCTGGAAAGATCTGAAAATGTCGGACAAAGAATTCATGGACAAGTATGGGAATGCTGTTCGCGCTCTCTACCAATTCCCTTCGGAGGAGGAGATATATGCAATGGAGCATGGTGCTCTTGACGAGGACTCGGAGGCGGAGGAAGACAACGGATATGACTCGGATGACGAAGATGGCAAACACGGGAATGGAGATGAGGATGATGTGGACATGGAGGAGGATGAGGAGGACATGGAGGAGGATGAGGAGAACATGGGGGAGGATGAGGATGCTGCAATGGAGGAAGAGGAAGCAGCGGAGGAAAATGGCGGAGCTGGCGGGCCTGAGCAAATGGATGACAACTAGGAGTTCTCACTTGCGACTTGCTCTAGTTATCATTTGAAATGTAATTCCTTCTATGTCTTTCTAGTTTTCAGCTATCTATGGAGTTTGTGTCAATATAGCAGCGGTGATGAGGGTTTTGACCTCAAGCAATGAGCTACATCTTGCAATAAAATGACAACAAAAGTTTTGTGGAGATCATGGTAGTTAGTCTCCCCAGTGAATGTAACATATATACAAAAGACAACTGGTAAATGGTTCTACTCTGACCAGTACTTAGTGAGCTTATACTTACTCCTTTGCCGGAGACAAAATGTGCTTTAAAAACTCCCCCTATTTCTCTTAAAAAGATGCACAGAGCTCTGGAATCCTGAAAATCGGCAGATTTCCAGGTTAAATATTTCTTTGGAGTTTTTTTCCGTGCTTCCAGTAGAGATTTTGGGTACTGAGTGATAAATTCTGGGTCAGACTCGATGTCGGACATTGTTGAGAAGCGTTGTAAATTGGCGCTGAAATTGATCCGGGTTGTGGAAAACTTGTATTTGACTTTTGCCCGAACCACCATGTTGCCTCCCATGGCACCCTCCAATAATTCATTCAACTGGTAGCATGGTCTCTGGTTGCTGTATTTGTCTTCCCATACGCCGCGATGGCGCCCGGAAGTGCAGGTATAGCCTCCAGATGGACTATGGTATCCTCATTGCGAAACTACCGATGGCAATCTACACCTCCAACATGATCCATGATCTTTACTACAGGTAATGTATCCATTAAAGTGTATCTCATTCAGGTTGCTTACCGTGTTTCAGATATGGCTTCACTGAGCTCGCTGGTAATTTCCAACAATACAACTTTGAACGTGGCGGTCGTGAAAACGATGCCGTCATTGCCAATGCTCAGGATGGCTCAGGTTTCAACAACGCCAACTTCATGACTCCTCCTGACGGCCAGAATGGTCGCATACGCACATATGTACCTCCGGAACACTGCCAACCCGATGGCGACTTCGAAGCTGGTATCGGACTTCCCCACCTCAGCTTAACAACTACCACTACTACTTATTCTCGTCTCTCCCTTCATCTTAACTACTTTTCACCACCTTTCACCCTCATATGCGCTGTTTACTCATCGCTTCGTTGCTTGCTGGTATAGCAGGTAGCGTATCAGGGCACCGTGCTCCTATTACTGCACGCAAGTCTCTTGGTTTCGGCCCAGTACACCCTCATGCGGCGGTTTATCACTCCAGCCCGTACCAAATTATCACCAATAGCTTTTTGGCTCAGAGCCCAAATGCTGACCCATTCGAAGTCGCACGACTCTTTGTAGACGACATTCTAGGGGGTGAACAGGTCCAATCTTCCTACAAGATTCGTCCAGACTCGTATACCGACCCTTCCACTGGCATTACGCACGTATATGTTCGCCAGCTGGTTCACAGAATCAAGGTTGCCGATGGTAACATGAACATCAATGTCAAAGACGGCATGATTCTATCCTACGGAAACTCGGTGCGTTGAATTGTAGCTCGGTCTGCACCTAAAAGTAACTCATTCTCATCTAGTTCTATGCTGGGAAGTTCCGTCGCTTTTGTCCTCACCAGACGCGAAGAAGCTCAGCCATCCTCATCGCGAGTACTGCGAGGATCTTACTACGGCACTTGAGGCACAGTCCTCCAGTTTTGTCTCGACTCAGAGTGATCAAGTTCCCATGGGCAGCCAGAAGAAGACTACCGAATTTGACGAGTTCGCCGGTCCTTTGACTCACCTTCACTACTCCAACTGTCAGTTCACCGAATTGGCTGACGAGATGGCCTCGACAAGGCCTCAGGCTATTGGAGACGTTGGCGATATGCGACCTGCTCTTCTTCAATTCATGGTAGCAGCTACTCCTAATGCAGAGGTCGTTACCGACATTCTCTCCAAGTACGACCAGCACTTGGAGAAGATGACCATGTCCGGTGTCACGCACTTTGCTCCCGGTAATGATCAAATTGACCTTTTGGTCGACAACGTTCCGGAGACTGTGAATCCCGTCAAAGCGCGCTTGGCTTATGTGCAAGTCTCCACCAATGATGGCTCTATTGAGCTCACTGTCGTCTGGAAGGTATGCGTTTGTGCTATGGGGTCGTGTTTCAGTACTAATCTTGTTTATAGTTCGAGGTCGAAATGGAGGACAATTGGTACGAAGCCGCTGTTTCCGCCATTGCACCTCACAGGATCATCTCGGTCGTGGACTGGGCTTCGGACGCGCCAATTCCTGTGCCAGAAACACCAAAGGAACCTGCTTCGTATAACGTTTTCGCTTGGGGAGTGAATGATTCCTCCGTGGGTAACCGCAGTATAGAGAAGGAGAACTTTGACGGCCGGGCTTCCCCTGTTGGATGGCACTCTTTGCCCTTCGACAATGATCCTCCTTCGAAGGTGTCAAACCGAGCAAAGCATTCTACCGCAACACTACCACCACGTTCGGTAACAATGTCTTCGCTCAGGAGAACTGGGCAGGCCAGAACGCCTATCTCGCTAACTACCGCCCCGAAGCTGAGAGCTCTTCGTACGACTTCAAGTACAATCCCAGAGAGTCTGATTGCGATGAGGCAATGACCGTTGCCAAGAGCTACATTAACGCTACTGTGACTCAGCTCTTCTACACCTCCAACATGATCCATGATCTTCTACAGGTAATGCATCCATTAAAGTGCATCTCATTCAGGTTGCTTACCGTGTTTCAGATACGGCTTCACTGAGCTCGCTGGTAACTTCCAACAATACAAACTTTGAACGTGGCGGTCGTGAAAACGATGCCGTCATTGCCAATGCTCAGGATGGCTCAGGTTTCAACAACGCCAACTTCATGACTCCTCCTGACGGCCAGAATGGTCGCATGCGCACATATGTACCTCTAGAACACTGCCAACCCTTACCGCGATGGCGACTTCGAAGCTGGTATTGTCATTCAACTGGAGCCGTTAGAGTCATTGGGCAGCCTGAGATAGGTACGTCGTCTCTTCTTACTACTTGCCAAATTTATGTCTGCTCAGGCAAAGTATATTCGTCTGCCACCTTCTCGTTGCTAGCCCTCCCGTGACCAGGAGAGCTCCCATCATCTTTTACCACGAACAGTACTCCTCTTTTACCAAAGAAGCTCAAGATGCCAGCAGTAACAGAGGCTTCGACATCGGCGGCGGGCCATCCGCCTTCATCCGCCATGCCAGCCACGCAGTAGGGCATGCCAAAAGTAATCACACCCGCTAGTACTGTACTATCTCGACGACTAGTCTCTGTTGTATTCTTTAGAAAATTTCGCGCTCTACTTATTTGTTTCGAGTAGTAAGCGCTCAGCAGCTGGTGCCAATCTTACGGTCCGGAGCCCGTCAACTTCTTTTCTAGTCAACTTCACGTTGATCTCGTTCACCTCGATGGACGGTGAATTTCACGATCCGTTGACTCTAGATCTACACCGACAGACACAGACCCTTGTCTCAAAACTCCCCTCCGACGACATCTACGCTGTTTCGATATCTAATTTCAAATCTACGGGCGAATTACTGGACAATTTATCTCGTGCACTTGCAGTCCCAGTGTACACGACTTGCATTGCAACGCTATTCCGACCTATTCTGTTTGATCTATGTGCTCGATGGGTAGCGTGCTCAGCTGGTCTCGAAAAAGAGCTAGTAGCAATCTGTTTGCTTATTGAAATCCACGAGGAACTCTTTCCGTAAGAATGTCTCTTTTTTTTCCGCTAGGTTTTTATTTGACAAGTTTATAGTCTTCTTTATCGCCTACTACAAAACCCAGTGCTTGCACAGGGGCCCTTAGATCCTCTTCTACAACTACCAGACTGGGATGCCCAACGAATACACCAAATCCTTCTTGCCTATTATCGCATTCTTCAGGCCAATCGCGAACTTCCTTACCAGCTTTACTGGCCGTTGACACCTCTTCGTCTACTCTTATATCGGACCGTCGTTCAGACAATGCAATTCGTCTCCTGGCCATCAGATGCTACGCTCTCCAAAGCGGAATGGTCCAAGCTGAACGCGAAAAGTGGGAAAAGGAAACGTTGGGTGAATTGTATAGCGTTGAATGTTCACTTGGCTACGGATACGCATTAGATGGGTCTCAAAATGTGGTAGACGGTTGGCTCATGCCAGTTGTAGAGCTAGAGCGCGTCCGGACATCCAGAAATGCCTTCGTGACCAAGGCTCATGATTTTATTCTTCTGACGTGCAAACGATAACCCCCTCTGATCTATGGTACGTCTTTCAAGTTCTCGCGTTAACTATGCATTAACACTTCCAACCATAGTCCGCTCGTTGCAAACGTACACGGAGTTTTAATGCTACGCTCGTCTGTGCCAGAGAGCATCTCCTCAACGCTTATTCCTACCCCGACGGCAGTGCAAGCTCTTCGTTCACTTGCTCTTCATCTGACAACACGCCTGCCTGCCCTCATTACTTCCCCTCCATTGTCCGGGAAGACTCTATTTCTTTCGCATCTCGCAGAAGTGCTCTTTCCCAACGTCAAAAATCAACTAGTCTTCATACATCTTGCGGACACCTCTCTAGACCCGCGATCCCTCCTCGGCTCACATGTTTCTTCTCAAACAAGACCCGGGAACTTTGAGTGGAAAGAAGGTATCTTGATCCGAGCGATGAGAGAAGGAAAGTGGGTAGTGTTCAAGGATATCGATCGGGGAAGTAACGAAGTTTTGGCTCTAATAAAGCCATTGATAGAATCTCATGGACTGGATAAGTGGATTGGTGGGCGCGCATCTCTGGAAGTCGCAGGTCGTGGCAAGGTTGTAGCTGCGGATACTTTCGCAATCTTTGCTACCAGATCCGTTCCGCTCTTGCGAAGCGGTACGTTCCCTCCTGCAACATTATTTGGTGCTCACAAACTTCATGAAGTCGTTGTTTCGTCTCCTTCTGGAGATGAACTGAGGTTGATCGTCAAGTCGCGTTATCCTGGTTTAACAACTCAGGCTTCGAAGGGCTTGATTCGTCTTTGGGAAGCGGTTAGGGCGCTGGGAAATACGTCTTCCGCGAGAGATGTCGGGCTTCGGGAGCTGGAAAAGTTTTGCGTTCAGACGCAAGGTCTAATATCGTCGTCTAGTCAAGCAGTCGACTCTTCCGAGTCTGACGAGACCCTCCCTCTATCCTCCATCTTCCCCAATACCTCCGTTTGAGAGGAAATCTTCCTCTGTGCAAGAGATGTCTTTTTTGGCTCTGGTGCTCTGATTGCTGCTGCCAAAGCTCACATGGAAGCCATTTCTCGTACTATCGCCACTCAGCTGGAGTTGGAACCGGAACGCCAACAATGGCTTCTCATGCGATGGGTACCCGACTTTGATATTGAGAAGGACAAGAATGGTCGTTCAACTGCTGTACGGATAGGACGCACGCAATTATCTGCCAAAGTGACTAAACGGGAGATTGCTTCGACTAGCGCTAGACCCTTCGCTATGCATCGACCCGCTACTCTCCTCCTATCTCGCATCGCCAGCGCCATCGCTTTAAACGAGCCTGTTCTGCTTACAGGAGAAACAGGTACCGGAAAGACTAGCGCCATCACGCATTTGGCACATATCCTTCATCAACCTCTCATCTCCTCGAACTTGTCAAATCAGACCGAATCATCCGACTTGATTAGTGGTTTCCGACCTCTCAACGCTCGCGTTCCAGCTTTATCGCTTCAAACGAGGTTCCTGGATTTGTTTGGAGAAACCTTTGCTCACAAGAACAATGAAAAGTTCCCAGCGGACGTACGGAAATCGGTAGCTCAAGGAAAATGGAAAAGGGCGGTGGGTCTCTGGAAGGAGGGTGTACGACTGGCGAAAGAAAAGTTGATTAAGAAACAGAAGGCGTAAGTTTTTTTAATTCGCGTTAAACATTTTTCATCTCATATCATTTTAGACTCCTAGCAAACGGCGCAAGCTCGTTGCATATGATAACAACAACCAGAGAGTTGAGGAGGCGTGAGTTTTTTTTTACTCGTATAACAAGGACCTTATCTCATATTGTTTTAGAGACGAACTTGATTCGGAAACCCGACGCAAGCTGGCTTCATTGAGTACGTTCGAACGGGATGTCAGTGAGTTCAACGTGCAGTATGTGACTGGCAAAGGTAGACTTGCCTTTGGCTTTGACGAAGGACCTCTAGTTCAAGTGTTGCGCGAGGGAAGCTGGTACGTGGACTTTTCAATGATATTTGCTATATTCTAAATGCTTTTTTTTGGTAGGGTTCTACTTGATGAAATCAATCTGGCGAGTTCAGAAACGCTGGAGTGTATCTCAAGCCTCCTTCGCAGTCCCACGTCGTCCATCACCCTCACCGAACAAGGTTCCCTAGAGCCTGTACCTCATCATCCGAACTTTCGTCTATTTGCTTGCATGAATCCTGCAACTGACGTTGGCAAAAAAGACCTCCCTCCCAATATCCGCTCCCATTTCACTGAAATCGATGTCCCACCTCCCGACGCGGATCGAGAAACTCTTCTCAGCATCGTCGAACAATATATAGGTCCTAGCGCCGTCAGTGACAAGGCTGCTATCATGAATGTCGCCGAGTTCTACCTTGCGGTCAAGGATCTCGCTGAAACGCATCAGATTGCCGATGGTTCAAATCATCACCCTCGTTATAGTATGCGTACACTTGCTCATGCGCTTACCTTTGCATCAGATATCGCAAGCGTTTATGGACTTCGGAGGGCTCTCTGGGAAGGATCTCTCATGGCGTTTACGATGGTACTGGATGCACCGAGCGCCCAGTTGGTCACTGCTCTTGCACAGAAACACCTTCTAGCAGGAGTGAAGAATGTCCGTTCCGCCTTAGCGAAGGAACCTACTCTTTCTTGTGCACAGGAGGACTCTGTCAAGCTGGGACCGTTTTATCTGGAACGAGGACCTTTACCGCCAGATTCCGGAGACGACTACGTATTGACGCCTTCAGTAGAGGGCAAACTCATTGATCTCGCTCGAATCATCCTCACCCGGCGCTTCCCAGTACTCATCGAAGGTCCTACTTCCAGCGGCAAGACTAGCTTGGTTGAATATCTGGCTCGGAGAACCGGCCATCGCTTCATCAGAATCAACAATCGCGAACATACGGATATTCAGGAGTATCTAGGCTCATATGTTCCTCATCCTGATACCGGTAAACTCGTCTTCACCGATGGGCTACTAGTCCGTGCACTGCGAAATGGGGACTGGATTGTTCTCGATGAACTCAATCTCGCCCCTACGGATTTCCTCGAGGCTTTGAACAGGCTCTTGGATGATAACCGCGAGTTGGTCATACCAGAGACCGGAGAAGTTATTCGGCCCCATCCTCACTTTATGCTCTTCGCTACTCAAAATCCACCGGGTCTTTACGCTGGGAGGAAGGTCCTGTCGCGCGCGTTCCGCAATCGGTTTCTGGAGGTCCATTTTGAGGATGTGCCAGAAGCTGAGTTAGAGACTATTCTCTGCACGCGATGTGCCATCACGCCTTCGCATGGGAAGAAGGTCGTCGCCGTTTTCCGTGAGCTTCAGAGGAGGAGACAGTCTGGTCGTGTTTTCGAAAGCAAACAGGGATTTGCTACGCCTCGGGATTTGTTCCGTTGGGCTGGCCGAGACGCACTGGGGTATCAAGAGTTGGCTGAAAATGGGTACATGCTTTTAGCTGAACGCGCCCGAAGAGAAATCGATAAAGCAGTTGTGAAGGAGGTCATTGAATCTACGATGAATGTTCGAATCGACGAGCATGCTCTATACGATTTCGAGAGTCGCGAGGCCGATCTTGCCCAATTTCTTGGTTGCAGAGTGCCTTCTGATTCGTCCCTTATCTGGACCAAGGCCATGCGGCGTCTTTTCGTCCTCCTTACTCGAGCTTTGCGGTTCAACGAGCCTGTACTTCTCGTTGGCGAAACTGGGTCCGGAAAGACTTCTGTTTGCCAAGTTTTTGCAGCCACCACATCCAGAAACCTTCATACTCTCAACTGCCACCAAAACACTGTACCTCGTCATCCGAACTTTCGTCTACTTGCTTGCATGAATGTTAAAAAGGACCTCCCTCCCAATATCCGCTCCCATTTCACTGAAATCGACGTCCCATCTTCCAACGCGGATCGAGAAGCTCTTCTCAGCATCGTCGAACAATATATTGGTCCTAGCGCCGTCAGTGACAAGGCTGCTATCATGAATGTTGCCGAGTTCTACCTTGCGGTCAAGGATCTCGCTGAAACACGTCAGATTGCCGATGGTTCGAATCATCGTCCTCATTATAGTATGCGTACACTTGCCCGTGCGCTTACCTTCGCAACGGATATCGCAGGCGTTTATGGACTTCGGAGGGCTCTCTGGGAAGGATCTCTCATGGCGTTTACGATGGTACTGGGTGCACCGAGTACCCAGTTGGTTACTGCTCTTGCACAGAAACACCTTCTAGCAGGAGTGAAGAATGTCCGTTCCGCATTAGCGAAGGAACCCACTCTTTCTCGTGCACAGGAGGACTCTGTCAAGCTGGGACCGTTTTATCTGGAACGAGGACCTTTACCGCCAGATTCCGGAGACGACTACGTATTGATGCCTCCTCGAGGCTTTGAACAGGCTCTTGGATGATAACGCGAGTTGGTCATACCAGAGACCGGAGAAGTTATTCGGCCCCATCCTCACTTTATGCTCTTCGCTACTCAAAATCCACCGGGTCTTTACGCTGGGAGGAAGGTCCTGTCGCGTGCGTTCCGCAGCCGGTTTCTAGAGGTCCACTTTGAGGATGTGCTAGAAGCTGAGTCAGAGACTATCCTTTGCACTCGATGTCCCATCGCGCCTTCACATGGGAAGAAGGTCGTCGCCGTTTTCCGTGAGCTTCAGAAGAGGAGACGGTCTGGTTGTGTTTTCGAAAGCAAGCAGGGATTTGCTACACTTCGGGATTTGTTCCGTTGGGCTGGTCGAGACGCACTGGGATATCCAGAGTTGGCTGAAAATGGGTACATGCTTTTAGCTGAACGAGCCTGAAGAGACATCGATGAAGCAGTTGTGAAGCAGGTCATCGAATCTACGATGAATGTTCGAATCGACGAGCATGCTCTATACGATTTCGAGAGTCGCGAGGCCGATCTTGCCCAATTCCTTGGTTGCAGAGTGCCTTCTGATTCGTCCCTTATTTGGACCAAGGCCATGCGGCGTCTTTTTGTCCTCCTTACTCGAGCTCTGCGGTTCAACGAGCCTGTACTTCTCGTTGGCGAAACTGGGTCCGGAAAGACTTCTGTTTGCCAGGTCTTTGCAGCCACCACGGCCAGAAATCTTCATACTCTCAATTGCCACCAAAACACTGAAACCACCGATCTAATTGGTGGCTTGCGTCCTGTACGCAATCGAGCCTCTCTCGAGGCCGATATCCTTCGGAAAGCGGCAGTGTTATCTTCCAAGATAGGCTTGGAGATGGATACTCAAGACATTTCGGCCTTGGAAATACCGCTGGACAGCGCTCTTAAATCCACCAATTTATCCTCTTCTGTTCGTGACGTACTCGACGAACTTCGTCGCAAGATTAGCAAGTCCAAGTCCATATTTGAATGGCACGACGGACCTCTTGTTGAAGCTATGCGTAACGGCGACGTCTTTCTACTGGATGAAATTTCCCTTGCTGATGATTCTGTTCTGGAGCGCCTCAATAGTGTCCCCGAACCATCCCGTATGCTTGTATTGGCAGAAAGAGCAGCCGATGATCTTCGTCATCCATCCGTTATCGCGCATGACTCGTTCAAACTGGTTGCAACAATGAATCCAGGTGGTGACTACGGCAAAAAGGAACTCTCTCCTGCCCTTAGAAATCGGTTCACTGAAATTTGGGTTCCTGCAATCGATGATCGTAGCGACCTTCACTTGATTGTGAATTGTGGGTGGAAGCATGAAGTCCTGCGCCAGTATACCACTGCGGTTCTTGACTTTGTAGAGTGGTTATGCCGAGAGACTGGAGATTTGTCCTTCTTGAATCTACAGGATGTACTGGTATGTATTTTTCTTGAAAGGCCACCGGATTGTTAATCATTTCTTCAGGCCTGGGTTTCATTCTCGAATGTCATGTACGGAGAAGATCCCTCACAGAACATGTCGGCTCAGGATATTTTTGTGAGTATATCAACTCACACCTGGAATATATTTGACTAAATTTAGCTTGACCTCAGCACCATGCCGCCCATATGAACTATCTGGATGGTCTTGGATCTGTCCCCTCACTGTCGTCTTATACAGCAACGTCTATCGAACGCTTGAAACTAACTGCTGTGAACCAGTTGAACGAGCTCGCTCCTTGTCCCAATTTTGAACCATTTATTCCGAATTTCAACTCCTCTGTGTCTTACCAATTAGGCTCATTCTCGATTCCAAGGGGTTCTCATCCGACAACGCATCCTTCATTCAACTTCCAGGCACCTACTACTCAAACGAATGCCATGCGAGTGGTTCGAGCTTGTCAGCTCGCCAAGCCCATTCTGTTGGAAGGTAGTCCTGGAGTCGGAAAAACTAGCCTGATTACCGCGCTGGCAAAAGTGTCTGGACATGAACTCTGTCGCATAAACTTGTCTGATCAAACTGACTTGATTGACCTTTTTGGATCAGACCTTCCTGTCGATAACGGGAAAGCGGGAGAGTTTGCTTGGAAAGATGGCGAATTTTTGAGGGCTCTGCAGGAAGGGCGATGGGTTCTTCTAGATGAGATGAATCTCGCTCCTCAGGCTGTTCTTGGAGGGCTGAATGCGGTACTTGACCACTGAGGCTCTGTTTACAGTAGAACATTTGTTAAGCACCCCGCATTTAGAATATTCGCCGCCCAGAACCCTCTTAGTCAAGGAGGAGAACGGAAGGGTTTACCAAAATCCTTCATAAACAGATTCACCAAAGTTTACATTGACCAACTCTCCCCATCCGATCTGCTTTTGGTATGCCAACCCGATGTAGAAATCAACCTTCTTCAGGCTATGATCACCTTCAATAGCTCAATACATCATGCGGTATCTGTTGAGCGTGCTTTCGGGAAAGACGGCGCACCATGGGAATTCAACCTACGAGATGTGCTTTGCTGGATTGACATTCTCAAGCGTCCAACGAGAACGAATCACCATCCGGCAGATCTCCTTTGTTCTGTCTACCTCCATAGATTTCGACATTCATCCGACCGCCACCTGGCACTTACTATGTTCAAACACGCGTTTAATCACTCTTTCGACCTCTCTCGCAATCCCACCTGGACACTTTCAGCTTCCCAAGTCAGTATCGGTTACTTCAGTAGCAAGCGCGAAAATTGCTCTCGACAAGTACGCCCCAAACGCCTGTTGAAATCCCAACTGTCAGCTTTGGAGGCCGTCGGTTGCGCTGTCTCGCATTCATCATTAACCATCGTCACCGGGGTTCGGAATACCGGGCAGACTTCGTTGGTACGGACACTCGCTCATATCACTGCTAGGACCGTACAGGAGGTGCATGTCAGCAGTACCACTGATGCAACCGACCTTTTGGGTGGGTTTGAGCAGGTCGATTTTCAAAACCGTTTGCCTTGGATGTGCTTGGCCTGATTGAACGCGAGTTACAGTGTCAGATGAATTTCGGCATCCACATGGGGCATATCTTTCTCTAAGAAGGGCGGTTGACAATACCGCTCTGTGGAATCCTGAAGCTGTTGCGGACACAATCTTAGCACTATCGGATGGACTACCTGAATCTGCTTTTTCTGCTCAAATATCCGTAGCGCAAAGCCGGGTATGGGAGATTGTGCACGCCGCGAACCGCGATAGTGCTGGTCGGTTCGAATGGATCGATGGCCTCTTGTCCGAGCAATCAGAGCAGGTCATTGGCTTTTACTAGATGGCGCCAACCTCTAACCCTTCTGTGCTTGATCGGCTCAAGATTCTTCATTATGCCATCTGCTCGACATAGTACCTCTTTTGCTGCAGCCATTCAAATCTTCCGGAGGCATTGATCATGTGTTCTATCACTTTTTGTCGCGTACCTTGACACCAGTGGCCGTTCCCCTTTTGCTCCGCTTTCTTCAATCCCAAGGCAATCTGATGCTGCAAGATTTTCAGCTTAGTTGTCAGAGGATTCTTTCTGGTGCAGTGGAAGCCCTTTCTGGTCTTCGGAATAGGCATGGTATTGCGGAAATGCTAACGGTTTCACATATGCTTGGAAGGTGAGCAGTATGTTTCTTCTCTTGAAGTGGTTTTTCTAACTTCTTTCAAGCCCATAGATTTCTTTCTGGGTGTTCAGCCCTCTGTTTCAGACCTTTACCTGATCATCCCATTGCGCTTCAAATCCTTCACCTTGTAGTTGCCGTCGTTCTACCGACCCACAAAAATTACTACTAATGCTCACTCTAGTTCATCCGAAGATCTGCGTGTGCAGCAAACAGCATTTGCGATCACTTCTTTACTTGAGGAGGCACATGCTGCAATAGTGGTGACTCTCCAGATGGTTTCAGGTGCGGATTGTGTATCATCTCTGGTACGACATCCCCGAAGGTCTTTGCATATACATCTGACATAATTTCAGGATGCTCAAGCATTGAATCTGATCTGCAAGGTTCTAATGTATGTGCGCTATCTGGGCGACATTGTCTCACAGAGTGTCCTTGACTATTCGGCCTTGCAACTTCCTGTGGACCGAATTTCAGCCATTTCCGAGCAGCTTCCTGGAGCTTTTACCTTGTTCAGAGACTCGGCATTGGGTTTGAAGAATGTTACGACGCTGGCTTCCGGTCTAGGCATAAACGAGATTCGGTCAATGTTTTATGGAAATAGCTTTGCACTAGATGAGGTTCTTCAGCTTGCAAAACTCGCTGTACAGATCGACGGCCCATCTGGTAAAGTTTTCTTTGCATTCACACAAATTTGTTATTTGACAAATCTATACTAGATCTCAGAAGACAAATATTGAACTTGATGGCAATGGCACCTTTAACCCGTTCATTGGAAGACCAAGTTTCTACCAGTGGAATGATCGAAGCTTTGCAACGGGTAGGCACTTTGAAATAGCTATCGCTCTCTGAAGCTGACTATTCCCTGCAGCGTATTCAAGCTGATTTCGAAGTCTGCGTAACAGACGGGAATGAAGCTTTGCAATTGAGCGCCGCACCTTTCAACGAGGCTCGCGTTGTTAGCTATGCGTTCGACGTTGAGTAAGGTATGACTGATTCTTTTCATTAAAACGCTCTTCTCACTGAATATGTTAGAACTCAAAAAGAGCCATTGGTCGCCTAATTTTTATTGCCTGCGATCAACCTCGTTCACGAATCGGACATTTGTTGACATACCAACAATCTTTGTGGCTCGAAGACGCTGAGCGTATAGGTTCGCTCTACCACATTCCAACAGTTACCGCATCGCTCTTTGCTCATTGGATGAATGATGTGTGGCATCAAGTATGTTTAACCAGTTTCTGAGAAGCGTAACTCTTAAGTTCAATCTAGGATGGTCCTGCGGTTCTATTCCAACCCGTTCAACTTCAATCAACGCTATCTGTCTGGTAGGTCTTTTCAACCTGACATTCCCTACACATGCTGATTTTGACCAGGAACTGGAAAACAACACCGATGGAGAAACCGGCTGAATATGAAACTGATCTCCACTCACTCGTTCAACTCGTCCTTTTGAACTCGGAATCCGTCATTTCAGTACCCGAGCAGCTTACAATCTTAGTGAAGCAGTCTATTACAAAGGTTAGTTCATACTCCAATATGGAGATTATACAGCTAAAATTGGCCCTTAGATCGCATCCTGCTTTTCCAAAGCTGGGAATACTCGCACGGATTCCATCGCATCTGGACACAGCGTCGATTCACGACTTAGAGCTCGGGGATGCTCTTGAGCACTCTGCATTCGAACGGGCAGTCAAATTCCATGTTCAACCAACCTTTACCGCCCCAGACGTTGCCGAATCTCGATCTGAGTATCTTGCTAGGCTGGGATTATGCTGGATATCCGTCGGGAAGCTTCTCCTCGATCTTTTCATTCCAGATGCACCTATCGACCCCGCCGCTGTTCAAGGCCACATTTTTGGATTCTGGTCACAACATGCAGCTTCTCTTTCTAAGGAGCTTGCTCTCCATTCTGAATTTGAGGAGCTGGTATCAGGGAACTCCAAAAATGGGGTAACGGTACACCTTCAGACAACTCTAGCTGCCGCACAAGAAAATCTCACCAATGGACCTCCTCCTGTTCCCCCTCGCGATGTGTCCAGGCTACAGATCTTCTGGTCAGAGGTCATGCAATTCCAGAATCACGTTCTCAGTCCTCAGAAGCTGGAAACGTTGATTTCGCTCTTGAAGGCCGGGGAAGATTCAGCTAGCCTCATGGAGCAGGATACATTGTGCGAACAACTACGATTGATCCTCGAACCCACTCTCGCCACATGTCTTAAATGCGACTATCATACAGGGAAACGGTTGAACCATGAACTTATATTGCCAGCGACTACACCAAAGACAAGATTCGGTTGCGTAGGACACGCCCCAGCCAGCGCGAATAGCAAGTTTTAATCGCCCTATTCGTGTTCCATGCCAGAGTCTCATTCGGTACATCTCGCATATCAGACACTGGCATTGGTGTCCAAAGCCCTTACACGTCTAGAAGCTGGGGATGTAGCAATCGCCAAGTTTGGGCAGGACGTTCAGATATTGCATGGGTTTGACGGAGCTCCATTCAGCGACCAAGCTGGGATGGAAGTGATCAAAGCTTTCCACTTCGACCAGAAGGCCACGAACATTCTTTCTCTGGTCGACACGAGCTTACGAGTACTGGAATCAGCTCGGGAACGGCGGTCAGTGAGCTCGAGCACTGTGGCGGATCTATGGCAGCTCGAGATCATTATATCGGATCACGATAAGCTTCTCGCGGCTCTTCGAAAGGCGGAGGAACACCGGGTCATGATTGTGTTCATTGTCATTGACTCGCTTCATTCGGGGGGTACTGGATCGTCTGCGCAAGGGTCTATCTTGACAATGCAGAAGGCGGAGTTTAAGAATATGGAGTTGCAGCTCCAGAGGTATCTGGATTCTTTCCCGCTTGAGTACTACGTGGTGTTGAGAGATGTAGAGGCCTTACCGCAAGTGCTGTCGGCGACATTGAAGCAGTTCTTTGAAAGGATCTCCGAGGAGTAGTAGGTCGTTGTACTGCAAAAGTATTGTATCTTATAATTTGTAGACTGTACAATATCCTCAATCACATATATTGCTTTCTGTATGTAGTGAAAAACGAAGTAAAGATCCAGTATACCAGTTTGAGATGCTGATGCTGCTCAGAATTTCACTCCAACAACTTCTTCGACAGCTGTGTCCCGCCACTTCTCAAGGCAAATTTTGCATTCACTACAACCTGCAAATCCCGTGCTTGGCCTTGGATGATAAGAATCCTCTTCCATTCTAACAGTCTCGTTCTCACTCCCGCTCCCATCCTCAGAGTCCTCCTCCATTCCGCTCTCGAAATCTTCCATCTCACTGGCGTAGTGTTCTTCTTCGTTCTCCACGGTAGTGCTGTTAATTGCCGTCATGACTGTGAAAAAAACATCATTGATACCTGTTGCCCCGTTTCCGTAACCGTCTTCCTCACGATAGCGTGTCAGAAGCAAAATCTTGGGCTCGCCCCCGTGATATAGCAATGCCTTCATCAAGGGTTTGATCACTGCTCTCCATTCAGTGCAGAAATCATGCTCATCCAAAGTGCGCTCTGCCCTAAGTAATGCAAAGAGCATCCTTTCCCTGAATGACGCCTGAAAGATTTATTAGGGCACAAGAGTAGTCCGATACCCAACAAAAAATGCTTACCCATCGCAGGCATAAAGAGGACGACACTCCAAAAGCCAACATTTGTGAAGAGGAGAGGTTTACAACAAAGCGGGAAACACTTTCGAGTAGAAAGGCTGAGTCATCCACCAAAGTCACAATCTTGGTGGGGTGCTTATGCACATATTTCCTGGATGAGCCTTATTATCGTGATTATCAAAAGAAAGCAGATAGAACTCTTACATGAGATGCCACTGGCATAACTGTTTTGCAACCCACATTTCCCAACGACACAGCACTTTGACAAGATCTTTCAGCGTCTCAAACGACAATGAAGCAAGATCTGGAGGGGGTAGGGTCGGACAAAGAAAGTGGACAACGATTCCCAGAATGGCTGTCTTCAGAGCTGTGCGAACAACATGATCATGATCTTGCAAGTGGAATGGGAAGTTCCTGCAGACGGTAGAGATATTGCCTTGGGGTATGGGAAACAGTTCGCCCTCCAAGGAAGAGAGGACTATCTGATTGTCTGGTATTGAGCATGAATCAGTAAGGTCAAGATGTACGTCAGGAGAAGAGCATGGACTAACTTCGATGATCTGTAGATTCATTCGACATTTGGAATTGGCAAGACTCAAAGAGTATCTGTCAGGGGAAGAGCAGGTCCCATACCGCTTTTATAGCCATGGTTCAAAAAACAGTACAAAGAACTTGCCTTTGTGCAAAATGACGCACATAAACGTGTTTCAATGTGAAAGACGGTACAAAAATAAAAGACAGCACAAAGAACTTGCCTTTGTGCAAAATGACGCACATAGACATGTTTTCCTATACCTGAATTTAGAAGTTGCGCTGAACAGCCTGCATAACTAGTGGGAGATGGGGGGAAAGAAGTCATATTTCCGGGCCCTAGTAGTAGTATCTTATCTCTCCAGTCAACTTCTGGCGGTGATCCATCATCGACCGGATTGAGTAGAGTCTCCGGGGCGGTATGTACCGGGCCTGAACATCCGAGTTTGAACTACGCCCTCCACAGTGGTTGAAGAATGTCGCAAGGTGTATAAGCCAGTCTATGGTAATAAATGTACAGGACATATAAAACTGAACTTAAGAAGTATCGTAGTATAAGTGTTAGAATAGTATTTCAATTTAACTGGGAATGTGAACCGGTGCTGCTACTTTGAAAGAAAACGCAACCCCACGTCTGCGCAATAACGGGAAGACCTTCCAATACCATTCCGCCCATTCAATTGGATGATTTGCATATGATTCCTTTGACTCCAGCCATATCTCGCTGAGAAGAGGTGGAAAAGCCTGATTCGGAGCCAGCGTGGAAACCTGATGATTGAACTTTTGAAAAGCTGCCTGGAAATATAACTGCTGAGGAGAAAAGGGACTTTTCCATTCAATCACAATGCGTCGCAAACCAGGGGCGCGGATTGTTGGTAGGATGAATTGAGGAAGTCGCAAATAGACTCCAAGGAAGGTGTTCCAAACAAGGGAGCTCAACCGGAGCTCCAGAAAGCTCAGCTGTAATGGCAAAGTTTAGAACGAGTAAGTTGGTTTGAGAATCAAGTTACTCACCATACTTGTTCCATAATCCACGCATATCTAAAGCAGGAAAGTATATAAAACGAAACAGCGTCCTCCTCACAATTGGGAGGAGTAGCTCAGCTGCTGCGGGCGAACCTAAGGCCAGTTCCGTCACCGAATCCAAGTTGAAAGGACAAACACTGGGTGAGAGCCACTGCCAGTTCGATGCACCAGGCTCCAGCATGTTACCCCACCTGCCATAGTAACGACTCGATGTAGAAATAATATGGAGGGAGCTGATTCTTGGCCTCTGGGCGCCATTAACTGCAGAGATCGAGAGGCTAGGTGCTTGTGCTGTCCACCTTGGGCAGGGAAGTGTCAAATGATTAAGCTGAATGCATTGACCCAGAGCATGCAAAAGGTTAACAAACCCCTCAGCCGTGATATCAATGTGGTCGTGAAGAATGAATGATTGGAGAGTGGCTCGGAAAGTAAGGAGAAAAGTGGGCATGGTCGATGTTATTCCAATTGGTGAATCATAAAGGGCAATACGACGAATTTGCAAGAGGCGAGGGGGTGAATCGGGGATGAGAAATTGGTGGATCTGAACGGAGACATTGACGGGAGAAATGATAGAACGTATAAAAGATCTGTACTGAGGGCGATATTGTATATGGCTGCGTTGAATTGGATCGGCAAGGTTGACCTCCCTAAGGATCAAGCTTTTTGCAGGACCACTCCAAAATTGGCAGACTTTGGAGCAAGCGGATAGTGAAGCCATGTCCAAGTAAGAAAGGCTTTCTAAGAGGAGCTCAGTGGCAAATTGGTCTGGGAGAGGCATGGCCAATAAGGGGGATTTTGTTCCAGCCAAAGTCGTTCAGATCCATATTTTAAGCGGAATGGAATAAAGAAACAATCAAATAAAGAGACCTGTGTGACAAAGGCCATAAGACGAGTACATGAGGCAACAACAAAGAAATGGAAAGCAGAGGATTCCACGTTCATTAAAGTGTGTTATGGAGCCAAAGTACCAAAGATCCTCCGGATCGCCACTTGATAGCCAGAAAAAAAGGGAAAGGGAGTAGAAGCGGACGTCCCCGACTCAAGTGCAGAGAAAGGGCTTTGTCTGCTGCGATCGGTCTTCCCACAGTAGAAAAATCCACATTAGGCTAATTCCATGCCAAGATTTGTAAATTAGCTTAGTAATAAGGGAGCACTTCTTTGAGCGCTTTTCGGCAGTCAGCGTCTATATTTCTCAAAAGGCAGGTGTCGGCTCGCGCCCTTCCCTAAACAGTTCCAATCATCCTTGCAAGTTCTGAGATGACGAGTAGCCGGAAAAGTAGCCCCGTGTGCAGACCCTGCACGTTGCCGTCTAGAAGTGAAGCTCGACACTAATGAAAAAATAGCGATAATCACTATCATACCTGACACAAACGTCCGAGACATCCTCTCGAGATTCTTCGATCAATCTGCGGTCTCATCGTTACCATTCTCATTCTACAAAATCCGACCAACTCTCTATCCTGAGCGAACTCTGCTGTATGGGAAGAAATATAAACAGATGTGTAGCGCCGCTGAAAAGAATATGTTCACCATCACTCGCACATCACTTCCACTCCTCGTCTCTGTTCCCTCTGCCCCCAATTTTGATCCAGACGATGTCTTGGTATCAGACTACCAAGGCAATTTTTGGTAGTATCTTTGTGCTGAGCACACCCAGACAGAGTTCTTTTCGCTCTTTGGCTTCTGCAACCCCACCTTTGCCTAGAGTTCGCAGAAAAACCTTGTCTTGGACCGGTATCACAGCTTCATAATTCTCTAGTGTAAATGTTTTGACAGAACTGAACCCCGAAAAATTGTTCAGCGTGGGGTTCCTGGCTGATGTAATTGCTCATTGTCTTTCCACTACGTACTGTACACTCCGCTGTGAGTAGTTCCTGGGTGAGAGGCAAGGGGTTTTTTTTGTGGGTATGGGTTCATGGGTCTGGAAGCAAGGGAGGTGCACGAATTGGAATATGAAATGAAGAGAGATGTACAGTATCACTTACCTATTGCTTCATATTAGCACCTAGTACCATATATAGAGTCTGAAGGCAGAACAAAAAAATGGAATTTTGGAAAGTACAGCAGAGGATATGAGAAATGGCGAAAAGGTGAAAAAAGAAAAATTTGGTCCAGATCGCAACGCGACAGGTTGTAAAGACTAGAAATTATTGCTACTACTGCAAACAGACATCTTTACCGGTCAACTTCGCTGTAAAACCCAAGTTAGCTTGAATGATACAACAAGCCAGACAGTGAACATACCTAAACACAAGATCCACGGTACCGATAAGGGCAACAGCATCCGCAAGCATGTGCTACAATGAGTCAGCTCAAAATAATGCCTAGTTCATATTATACACTGACATCTAAAGAAGCGGAGGAAAGAAACAAAGATGAGTCGGTATTTCCATCCCAGATGACGGATATAACTTACGTCTCATAACAAAATCTATATCAGCCCAGGGGCACGAATTGAGTGAGCATCGGTACAGGCGGTTTATACCATGGCTAGCGAGGCAAGTTGGTCATATCTCGAGCAGTATATACCAAACACCCACGAAACCAAGTACACGCCGATCTCACCCTTGGGCGCCTCGATGGGGCTGTAAGTCTCGCCAAGAGGAACCGGATATCCTTCACTGAAGATCTATTCAAAGCAAGTTTTAATAAGACCGGGAGACGATAAAACACGCCTTGAGATAATGAATCAAGCTTTCCATGCTCTCCTTCGGGCTCCTGTGGAAGGACCATAGTCGGAGAAGCTGGACCTGTGGTTGTAGCGCTTGGGTTCAGTAGGCATATTGAACGTAGTTGAATTGACACAATCCAAACCGCTCAAATCCAAAGCAGCCTCGCCGTCAACAGCAAACCTCTGAAACTCGGTATCGAGGTCAAGAGGGAATGAATAATTGGATGTAGTATCTCTGGGAGAATACGCATTATACGAAGATTGTGACCGACCCGATACCGAGCGAGAGTCGTATGATGACTCGGATGACGAGAACGTAAACGCCGACGCAGGTCCTTGTGCGCAGCTGAACGAGTTATCGAACTGCGACGAACGGAACTGGAAGGGGTTAGTGATAGCAGTGGTAGTTGGAGCAGTAAGCTGGTCAATGTCAATACTCTCAATGAGGGCGTCCAGCTCAGAGTCGAATTCGTCCGAGGTCGGAGCTACGACATCGTCTGCAGTGTTGAGATACGAGAAATCAACGCCAACGCTAGAATTCTGCTTTTTAGAAGCGTAGGGGTTGAACATGCCGGAAGAGTAGAAGGACATGGTTTGGTGGTGGTGGATGAAATTGGGGGAAAACTGCGCTTGCCAATGCTACGTCAGTGCGCATTCAAAGGACACGCAATCATTCTCGTGACATGAATGGGTGCTCAGCTCTGGGCGCCCGGCATCCGGCACTGGCCAAAGCGCTACATGCGCTGGATTTGGCGGGATTCTGTGCTCGCTAGATTCATTGTGCGCGCTGGATTCATTGGGGTTCAAGACCCATTGACACTCTGATATTAAATAAATCTCTTTCTCGGGCATGTTGCAAGATGCAAGCGCTTCGGTTCTTTGTGTTCTCAAAGAATCCATTTAAAAGGCCCCCTTTGCAAGATCGGTGATGCAAACTTTTAGATCTTAATATAATTCTATTACGACAGTCGTGTCATGAGCTTCAAGTGAGTTTCATGGTGAGTTTCATGGTGAGATGAACTCATGTAGCGGTCAGATGCCTCGGCCAATGCCCCCGGTGAATTTCCCGGCCTAACTCGTCGCTCCCCAGATCTGAAGTGAATGATCCTTGAGAATCTTCGGAGTATAGGTAAGTAAAGCGTTTTCAGTTAATTCTAATCCATTCCAACGTACTACTAACATCCTTGCTTCGACTGTTTAGCCACTGTCCCATCTCTAAAACTAGTTCAAACCTGAACTCGTGGAACGAAATTCGAACCAATCGCGCGCCTTCGCTTCCGGGATCTTCAAGTTCGCGGTGAAGCTCGTGGTGAAGGAAATATAAGTGGTGATAGTAAGTCAAGCAGTTATTTTGGATCTGGGCTGAACTGAGATCATGATGCAGGGCCCTGACTTAAACCCGAGAAATTCCAGCTCTAGCAGACTGCCATCTACTGCCATGGCCTGCAGATGGAAGTGATGTCCCATGGCAAAATCAGTTTCGGATATCCGTGCCACATTGCAGTGGTGCAAAGGATCTTTGTACTTTGTACCTTGCATGGTTGCTCTCTGCTCTGATGCTGTCGTGGATTGACGCTGGTCAGCTCGCCACTTGATCGACTGCGATACCTGAAACTCTGGCTCTTGCTACCCCAACTGCATCACCCTTTGTTCGTCCGTCCATAGCAGCGAGAATTAGCGTTAGGAGATGCTATAAAGGGTTACCAAAGTACGGAGCAACGTGTTCACTCACATATCTTTCCTCGCGTATTAATCTCTCTCTAGTAACGATCTTTTCCAAACCACCTACTGTCAACATGCGCTCTGCAGCGGGATAGACTACTTCAGAGCTTTCCTCACCTGTCGACCTACTCCAGTCCTTTCACAGACACAGGCTCAGACCCCGCTGCCCCTGTCCAGCAAATCTATTACTCCCCCATCTAAATTTCACCAGTCAAGCATTTCAGCTGCTGGTCAGAAGCTCGGTCTTGGCCAATTAACTGATGCTGGTAGTTTCAATCGTGGGCGAGCTCGAAGTGTACACATTCCGGTCAAGGTCAAGGGAGGGTTCTCGCGAATCGACAGATACCAATCAGAAGTTCTTTATACTGGAGCGCGCAAGGGAACACCGTCGAAGAAGCATCCACCGATGTCGAAGGAGCAGACAGATGCATATCTGAGGACGAAAATGGTATGGGTGTTATTGTTTTTTATTTTATGTGTTGCTAATGCTTTGTAGCGTGTCAATTTGGCTGAAATCAGTCATCGAGGTAGCGCGCGTTGATGTGGAGGTTGTCGCAGAGACGGGGGCGTTCCGGCTAAATCGCTTTCGAGCATCTGGGATGCGGTCGATGACATCGGAGTATGTCGTGTACATATTCTAATATTCATCTCTGTTCATATTTCCGCTCTTCTAGTCCAACCGACTTGCGTGTTTACGTCCAACTGCCCGATGAGCAGACTTTCTCCTCGCTATATACAATTGTATATAGCTCAGCGTGTTTTGCCTATGTGACTCGGGATTATTTAATACCGAGGGGCAAGCGGGCAAACCCACTAGATCTACAAGAAGGCGCTTGTTCATGTTGGATAGTGCCGCAACAATAACATTCTTCTTGAGGGCGTAAAGACCCGGAACAGCATTGGGAAAGCCTTCCAGATTTGCGTGAATAGAGTAGTTAATGGGATGCGAGAAAATATGTTATGGGACAGACATACCGCTCATGCGATGCCAAGTCAGGTTCAGGTGAGCCCGAGCCTCCTCATTCAAGACCTTCTCTACGTGCGACCACTTTGAAGAAGAGAGTATTTGGTCAAGGATCTGTGAGGGAGCTCCGTCGCGCGCTTTATGATACTCGGTAGTCTCAGGTACCTCTCGATGCGCAGCGTTGTTAGGACCACCTCCACTTTGAGCAATCCGTTCCCAGATTCGATTTCAGTACAGTGTACACAAGGGCAACCAGATTATCGACATACATTTTCTCCCAGTATCCTGCCCTCCATTCATCATCGAATCCCTGCCATTCTTCTATGGAGACTGCAGGCCAAAAGTAGGTATTTTCGCAACGAGATCGAACACAATCGAACGAACCTTCAAGTGAATATTGCTTTCCATAATCTTTAAGTGCTTTGGTGATTGAATTTTGCCATTCTACTACGGTTCCAAAGACATCAAAAAGCAAAACTTCGACGCCCTTTAAGGCTGACATGCTTGAAGACCGTTATGAGCAAAAAGAACGTTAGATGTTTGGAAACCATCGCAGTACTAGTATAGAAAATTTCTCGCGCGATTTTCCAGCAGGTCGAACCTGAGAAGCAATTGGCGGATTTCAAGCGCCTGTTTAGCGCTTGTCCCGAGGCCGCGGCGCTAGCACTCTTTGAAGTTTGAACCAAACACCATTTTTGCATGCTCAATTTATCGCTCCCCAACTCATCGCTCCCGGGTCAAGCTTTACTAGTATCAGCTAATGATTCCGACAGATCATTGCCAATGATTGTTTGACAATCTACAGGTATTTTCATATTGCTTCTTTTAATTCTAATCCATTCCAACGTACCCTCCTTACTTTCACTACCCAGCTGCTGTTCCGCTTCTAAAGCTGCCTCTAGTACTTCAAATCGCTGATCGAAAACTGAATTTTTGGAACAACACGCGCATCTTCGCTTAGGGAGCTTTAAATTCGTGGATTAATGGTGAGTCAAGCAGTTATTTCGGATCCGGGTTGAGCTGAGCTCATGTTGTAGAACTCCAGAGGGATAGCAGACTGCTAACTTGCCATGTTCTGCAGACAGAAGGAGGATATTGCGACGTCTGCGTCTAGTAAACCCTTGGCAAAACATCATCACAGAAGCTAATAAAACAGCCTTGGATCCTCACGCCGCATTGCACTTCGATATGGGTTGCTCTCTGCTCTAATGGTCGGATCTGCTCCAGTGAATTGACGCTGGGACGCTGGTTAGCTCGCCGCTTGATTGACTGCTATACTAGTATCTGAAGCTTTGGCTCGCTGCCCCATCAGTTTTCATTTGCTCGTCCACAGCAGCAAGAATCTAGCGCTAGGAGATGCTATAAAGGGTTACCAAAGTGCGTAGCAACGTGTTCATTCACGTCTCTTTCCTCACGTATTAATTTTCTTTCCATCTTCTCTAGCAACGATGTTTTCTAAACTACCTACTATCAATATGGACTCTCCAGTGGGACAGACTACTTTAGAGCCTTCCTCACCTATCGGGCCGCATCAGTCTTTTCAGATACACAGGTTCCGACCTCGCTGCCCCTGCCCCCACAATTCGCTTGTCCCTCCATCTAAACCTCACCGGCTAAGCTTCGGATTCGCTGGTGATAATCTCAGTCCTGGTGGAGCATTCCGATTAGCTTTTGCTGGTAGTTTCAGTCGTGGCGAGGTCGAAGTGCATATCCGATCAAGGTTTCTCCACCCTTTTCAAGAGAGAGTTCGCGCGAGTCGACAGATATCAATCATCATGGCGAAAGATCTTTAGCTCTAGAGCGTGTAGGGGAACACCGTCGAAGAAGCAACCACCTGTACCGAAGGAGCAGACAGATGCATATCTGAAGACGAAAACGGTATGAGTACTATCGTTTTCTATTATGTATTGCTAAAGCTTTGTAGCGCGTTAATTTCGCTGTCAAATCAGTTCTCGAGGTAGCGCGCGTTGGCCTTGAGGTTGTCGCAGAGACGGGGGAAGTAATTCCCGTTCCAGGTCTTGCGATGGTGGCTAAATTGCTTTCGAATATCTGGGATGCAATCGATGACGTCGGGGTATGTCGTGTCCATGTTCTACTATTGCTCTATGTTTATATTTTCGCCTTTCTAGTCCAACCGACTCGCGTGTTTACGTCTAACTGCTCGCTGCGCAGAATTTCTCCTCGCTATATACAACGAGGTTCATGAACAAGGGGATAAAGTCAAAGCAGAGCTCGACAGACCTCTCAAAAGACTTGAAAGGTAAGGGCCTTCATCGCCTCGCCCGGGTATTGCAACTGATAATTCCCAAAGTTCCTTCAATTTAATCTATGACCTGATGGTGGAATTGAGGGATCGACCGTTCTGGAAGCGGTTTGTCGAACGAGATGAGATTCTGTACGAGATTGAGAGGTGTCATGAATTGTTGAATGACTGTATGGTCGTCTTCAATGTGAGCTCTACCTGACGTTCTTCTGAAGCAATGCTTACCAATTTTCATTCAGATATCCATCCTCATGCGCATCGAGAAAAACACTCTACGTCCCTCTCACCAGCTTATTAAGCAACCCCGGGCTATTTCAGGGTTCGCAGGATGTACAAACCGCAGGCGAACTAGACCCTGTAGACGATGTCGAATCAAGTCTCTACCAACTCCCCCGATTCGCTTCATCACCTCCCACCACTGATGATCTAGCGATGACGGACGCCGAGCGAATCCGAGACCGACTCCGTGCTCTCCAAGCATACCAAAACGAGCTCGACAAGGCAGCCGACATGACGGACTTGCGTCAACTTTTGTCTGCGGCACTGAACGCGAAAAGCAATGATGATATGCAAAGGGTCTTGCAGGTTGCTGGGAAGGATATGCCCACGGCTATTCGGACGCTGTTGATGGTACTGGAAGGGAAGGGTTCGCATTGGAAAGCTCCCCCGAGTTCAGCAATGCGTTCGACACAGCAGCTTCCTCATACGAGGTCGTTCACTTGGCCACTAGATGGGAAGCAGGCGAGTGTGTTGGATGGGGAGCACATAGAGTCGGATATTGCTGCGGTACAGCGTTTGGTGCAAGGGTATGATATGAATCTTCCCAGTTGGACTATCGAAAAGTACGTCTTGTTGATTCTGTATGGAAGTTTTTGGGCGGTCTAACGAATTTACACAGGAGCGACATTATCTTCCAGGAGTTGATAGGCAGAGGGTTCTTCTCCAATGTATACAAAGGAACCTGGAGACACCGCGCTATCGCTATCAAAGTCCTTGAAAGGTCTACTAACCGTGAAACGTTCCTTGCTGAGGTCGCAGTATGGAAATCGCTCAACCATCCCAATGTCCTTCGGCTTTACGGTGCAAGCGATCCATCTCAAGACGTACCGCGGTTCCTCATCAGTCCGTACATGAGGAATGGGTCTTTGCCAGAGTACTTGAAGCGATTGGAATGGGATGGAAGCATGGTTAGCGGAGCATCGATGGTTTCGGAGGTGTATGGTGATAGTTCTGAGCCTGATTTGCTTCGGTTCATGGTTGAGATTTCGAGAGCTATGGAGTACATGCACTCGGCACATGTGGTTCATGGAGATCTCAAGGTACGTTTTTTAAACTCTTTTAAAAGGAACTGTTTCCTGATTAGTATCTGTGCGTTTTCAGGGAGCAAACGTTCTACTCGATAACGACCTCCGATGTGTACTCGCCGATTTTGGTCGTAGCAAAAATATATCTCAGATCTCCTACAAAAACGCTAAACATGCCCGTGCGTCGTTAGATCGTCCCTTCAGCACTAATCTTAGCTAAATAACGGTATACCATACACAGACGGACTTCGTTGGCAATCACCGGAGCTTATGGCTGGACACTCCCTCCTCACCAAGGAAAACGATGTATACGCATTTGGAATTACGTGTGTGGAAATAGTGACTTTCGGGAGTCTTCCCTGGCCAATGATGCCAGACGATATAGTCAAGAAACTTGTTTTGGGTTTGTGTCTACTTTGTTGAAGAATCCATCTCCCCAGCTGAACCATACCCTCCCTCTATAGAAGAAAACTCCCGACCGCCGTTCCCTTCAAAGATCGTGGATCGTCTGGGTATTCGACAAGTCCTTGAGCGCTGCTGGAACGATAAAGTCATGGAACGGCCAACTTTTTCAGTAGTGGTTAAACACCTTGAGGGCCTGATGAGCAGGTTATCGTTTTATCGTGATCGTCAGGCGGACCTATCGAGTCCTGGCTCTGGCGGCTCTGGCCCTTCACCTCCCCAGAAATCCGCGCCTTTACCGAAACTATATTCGGACCCACCAACAGATATGCACGTATCCGAAAGTTCTGTTCCCGGACGGATGGAGTCGTTTTCTGGGCTCAATAGAAGCGACACTGTGCGGCCTAGGGTACGTTCTGGTGATGAACCTCCGTTTCTGGGTCTAACAAACACTTTCAGTCTCAACCTCATGCGTCGTCATCACAGAATGATCATCAGGCGGACCAGAATTTCTCTGCAAAGCCCAGACATTGATTTTCCGGTGCTTGATCTCTGTATATTGACGCGGAAGTTTGGTACGAAAAGGGGGAGACACTGTTAGTAACGATGCGCTTGAGCAAATAATATATATATTTTTGTTTGGAGTGGAAGCATTCCACACAGCTGTGTAATCGAGGTTCTGGGCGACGCTATACACGAATAATTCAAGAGGCTAGTAGACGGAACTCATGTATGATCTCTGGCATGGTTCAAAAGTCTCTTCATAGGTGTCTTCTCAGCAATAACCTGTGCCAACGCTAACGCAGCAGTTACCACTTCCTCCCTCCCTCCTTCGACGACTTTCGACACGAACCCGATTTCTTTGCGTCTTTCGCAGAGAAGAACCCCGCGGTGTATACCATTTCTCGGACGAACGACGAGTTGGCGGTGATCCTGGGAAAATAAGCTATCATCCCAATATCAGGAGCGAATCCAGCGTCCATTGCCTGCGAATGCAGGTAAGTACGTTCTTGCGTTTTAAATAAACGGTGATAGATGTAAGGTCGTGCATTTCAGGAGACGGACAAACCTTATGGCAGAACACTGTATTCGACGCTGCGTACCGGATATCACAAGAGGATATCAAATCGAGACCGAGACCAACAGTTATCCCGTGTATGGCAGCGATAATTGGGATAGGACATCTCTGTCACGCGAAGAGCGTGTTGGAATTCCGTGATATAGTTCTCTATCTTCATGCTCGTCCTCGCTCCATCTGGCTCTGATTGTGATAGTAGAAGCGACTTCCTCTGCTGCTGATACTGTGGTGTGTTTCGATATCGACTGAATTTTAATATGATGGAGGGAAGGGTACGTACGATCCAAGCCTACGGTGAATATCTTTGGAAGGCTGAACATAATACTACAGCTCTGATATCTGGTGCTTCTTTGGTCAGGGTATCGAACAAAGTTCCATAAGCCCTCCAAAACCTGGATAGGCGTGCATGCGATATCAATCAGAGTGAATGTACAATGAACTTGATCAACACACTCGTTGGAAAAGGCGTTTATTGGACTTCTATAAGTAAGGTCAGTTTCGAAGTGTCGGTTAATATTATTATATTGGACACTCACCGAGAGATTTCTACACAGAGAACGCGAGGGAACGGTTCAGTGACCTTTAACCATTTCGATATTGATGAGAGAGATTTCATTCCCTGGCCAATGATGCCAGACGATATCATCAAGAAACTTGTTTTGGGTATGCGTCTACTTTGTTGAAGAATCTGTTTCGCCAACTGAACCACACCCTACCTCTATAGAAGAAAACTCCCGACCGCTGTTCCCTTCAAAGATCGTGGATTGTCTGGGTATTCGATAGGTCCTTGAGCGCTGCTGGAATGATAAAGTCATGGAACGGCCGACCTTTTCAGTAGCGGTTAAACACCTTGAGGGCTTGATGAGCGGGTTGTCGTTTTATCATAATCATCAAGCGGACCTATCGAGTCCTGGCTCTGGCGGCTCTGGCTCTTTACTTCCCCAGCAATCTGCGCCTTTACCAAAACTATATTCAGACCCACCAACAGATATACACGCATGCGAAAGTTCTGTTCCTGGACGAACGGAGTCCTTTTCTAAGCTTAATAGAAGCGACACTGTGCGGCCTAGGGTACGTTCTAGTGATGAGCCTCTGTTTCTTGGTCTAACAAACACTTTCAGTCTCAACCACTGCAGCCTCAAGCATCGTCATCACAAAATCAGCTTCATCAGGTGGAAGAAGATTTTTCTAAAAAGCCCAGGCATTAATTTTCTGGTGCTTGATCTCTGCATATTGACACGGAAGTCACACCGCCAATCATTATGCTTCAGCCAGGCTGAAGCATAATGTGAAGTAATTACTTTCAATATATTAGCGAAATGTAAATTTTCAGTTGGCTGTAGAAAATATATATTTCATTGAACAAATGAAATTAAAACTTCCAGACCATTTGAAGTGGGAACTTTCAGCCAGGGTCCAAAATCTATTGTTTCGGACAGAAGCTGAAACAATCGCCTTCAGCCGGGCTGAAAGGCTACTCAAAAAGGCATCTTTCAGAAGCTGAGCGAATCATTTCATTTCAGCAGCCTTTTCAGGGCAATGCTGAAATGACAAACATCATCTGTGCGGCGGCTTAGCGGCAGCGTAGCGTACTCTGTAGCGTACACTGCAGTGCATAGTGGATGCTCACAGAAATACTTAATATTATACCAAATTTCACCAAAAAAACCGTAATACATATACACGACTGGTAAGATAAAATCTACATGCATACCCAGCACTTAGTCCAGTCACTGCAGAGATGGACCAAAAATTAAATGTCGAAAGGAGGATAGAAGATGGATGATGGATGATGCTTAGTACCAGCCCAAGTTGCCTACATGTACATGATAAAGCAATGCTCTTCCCCAAGACTCTTGAGGTGTTCAGTAACACTGGAAACGGTGGTAATGGTCTGATTTAGCGGCAAGAATTGGTAGGTGCATTTGCCTTGAGGTGCATTGGATGCAGAATAGCACTGTGACATATGCGTTCGTACGTCTTTTGGCAAGGCGTCGAGCAAAGTTTGGGATGAGCAGAAGAAATCCATGAACGCCAAAGCGACAGATAACGAGCGAATCCTTTGACGTATGCTGCGACAGGGAATCAGATATTTCGTTCCAATTTGAGAAACAAGAAGCGCACCTAATGGAGGCAAAGGTGTACTGACGACGATTTCCATACTTTCCGTCTTTTTTCCTTCCGACTCGAGTGGGGATGCGTATCGTGACAAGAGCAATAACCGACGGACGATTATGGAGGGTCAATAGAGAATAGGGCAAGGTTTCTGCTGGAAATCGTAGATGGTGTCAGCAGAGCCGTAGGGCAAGACAAGACCGCGGTTAGAATCAGTCCTTGGCTAAATGATCATGAGCGAGGTATGCCCATTCTTAAGTACTATGTCTATGCACAGACACTTATTACTTGTAGACCTTGCTATGGATGATCCCATTCCAACGTTTTCCTACGCTGTTGCAGAGCTTAAAACTAGATTTCCGAAACTAGCCTATTTGCATGCCATCGAGCCCCGAGTCTCTATTGGGGGCGACATCCGTGAGCTTACGAAAAATGAGTCTAACGACTTCCTGAAGGCTATTTGGAGCCCATGGCCCCTTATTCTGGCGGGTGGATTTGTTCGCGACAATGCTATAGAGGCAGCTGGCACGGAGGGAGTTTTGATTGCATATGGACGACACTATATCGCAAACGTGAGCCGCCATACTTATTGGTAAAGTTCATTGCTAATTACCAGGTTCTTACAGCCTGATCTCCCATATCGGCTGAAGGAAAACGTCCCTTTGAACAAGTACGACTGAAGTACCTTTTATCTTCCAGGAGACGCGAGCGGACGTGGGTACGCCGACTATCTTTTCGCTACTGTAGCAGTAAAGGCCTAGAGAATTCGATATACCATTCAGTATAGACTACATAGAATCATGAGTTTACTCACCCGTCTCGGAGCGGCGACTACACTATTTGGCCTGAGCTTACCATATGAAAATAATTTAGATTTTGTGAAATTATAGAAAGCATTGACTATACATGTAATTTAGAACAGAATTAATTTTCCATATACTGTACGATGATGTAGCATATTCTCAAGCAAGATTACAGCCAATAATTCGGACTAGAGTGAAAGAAGATTAACACTTGGAACAGAGAAAGAAGAAGAAACTTACTGGTACCATCGCCTTCTCCGACGCCACACAACATCTCGGTAGGATGGAAAACAAGTAGGCGGAACGTAGAATGTATGGTGATGGGTAGAGCTTGGTGGGCATACTCATGAGTCCAGAGGACACGTTATATTGCGACAAGGGTACATCATACCTAGGCGCTAACGACCGGAAACTTAGGTGTTGTGAGCAATATCTGGTGATGGCAGAGGAGCTACAAGAATTTCCGTCAGCTTCGATTTAGATAGATAGTATTCAGAGCGACATCTCACCCAGCAAAGACCTCTGCGGTGCTATGAACGACAAAGGCAGAAAGGCCAATATCTTGCATAAGGTCCCAAGTTGTCACAGCATGGTCAGTGCGCCCAAGGTCACAAAGCTTAACCCCCCCTTCCACGCTACAAAAATATACTTCAGTCACAAATAATACTATTCATTACAAAAAAAGTTCACCTGGCAGAGAGGAACTGGTAAGCCATCATCGGATGGGGCTCAACATTTTGAAACCAGGAGCCGTGCCTGCGGTGCGTCTGTACAACAGCTTCTTCTTCTTTGAGGCGCCAATCGAATATCTTGATCCAGCCATCTCCGAATCCTGCCACGAAGATTTGGGTGGAGCCTGGATCTGATGCGATTGAAGTCACAGAAGCATCGGACGCCGTATCCAAGTCCTAAGATACCATTAGCTATGAACAACGTAAAGCCAAGAAAAGACACACCAATCCCTGTATCTCAGTCTGAGCATCCCACGTCTTGATCACCTTCGAGTCTCCGCCAACCAACAGAATGCCCGAAGACTGTTTCCAGTCCGTGACCACTCCAGAACTATGACGCAAAGGCACGATTTCATTTAACCCTCTAAACGAGCTGTCCATTTGCACTGGTCCAGGATCAAGTAGAGGATCGTAATTCCGGTAGAGACGAACAATGCCATCGGCTACAAGGAGATCAGTAAACCAGATAAAAAAACCATCGAAAAAAACAGTACCTGAAGTGGTAGTGATTATCCCGCCGACATTCTGGTTGATGATATGAAGAGACGTGATGCTAGTTCCCTTTGGATTGCCATTACAGAACAATCGCAAACGTTTCTTGTGAGTCCAGTCCCAGACACTATTCCAACAAATCCCGTCAATTGGCCAATATAAATTCAAAATTCAAACATAAACACTAACGTGATGATGTCAGTATCGTTCGATACCACCAAATGCTGGTCGTACGAATGGAAAGCCATATTGAGTGGGAAAGCCGGTCCAATGAGGGTCACCACAGTCCGTTCTCAACGACGATCCGCTACAACGAGATTTATCAATAAAACGATACTAGATGAGAACAAAAACACAACATACAAGCAACTTCCGCCTGAGCATCTCATTATCAGTTTGCTCATTGCGTTGCTATCTCCATATCTGGTAGTTGTACTGGATGCTTCCAGGCTCATCCGCCTCCGCTTGCTAAAACCACAACAATAAGAACAATGCAGAATAAAAGTAAAAGACGTAAACCTTACCCTCATCTGTGGCTCCGTAAAATACTCTGAGCACCAATCGAAGAATGTGCTCTTCAAAAGCAACACATCACAAATGCCCATCCCTGTACCCAGACCCAAGATGATACTGCTACTCGAAGAATCAACAGAGAAAGTACTATTGCTAGGGCTCGGGATTTCATATTGGCCGTTATGATACCCTTCACGCCCTTCTTCAGTCTCTTTCACGCACGTAGACGTTCCATGTCCTCCATCAATGCCTCCATGACATCCGAGGGATGGAAACTGGCGCCTTCAGCGCGTTTGCATTATCATCAGCGTCATCTGAGTGATGTATAATCGTTGATGCACAAGAGGAGGGGTGAGGCGAATAATACGCCTCACTACCCTGATGAGTGGGACTTTCAGGGTGAGAATAGGGTGACGCGTATTGGGCGAAGGAGGGTGCGAGGTTCCCATCATTGACTCGGATAAATCACCGCCATTTACATGGTGGATGCTATCTCTGCCCCTTCCTCATCACCTAAACGTCGCTCTAATTCTAACCACTTCTTGAAGAATGATTTTGCTTTGTGACTTGTCAGTTTCAGTTGAAGGACGCGATCGAAAAGACTCCTGCAAAAAAGTAAGAACAAGGTTTTAACATGAATCAAGGATATTTGACCTCAAGCTCTGTATGTCGGATTGACCCGCCTCCATGTCCATATAAACCGACCACATATCCCAGCGCTTGGGATGAGAGTCTATAATTCCTTCAAAAAGAGTTTTACCTCTTTCAGGTTCGCCGAGCTTATACTCGAGCTGAGTGAATCGAGAGATGGTTTTCAAGTCTGTCTTTCACTTAGCTGGCAACCAAATTTTTGTGAAAACACAACTCACGTTTTTGCTTCTCCAAGCTCCATGAAGCACAAGAAAAAAGTTTTTTGATTCTTCTATTTCTCCCCTCTGGAGATAGTGCTCGGCAAAGAGAGTCCAGACCTTGGAACTAAGGCCGAACTTTTTACCTGTTCGCTTGTACTGCTCCTCTGCTTTCTAAAACAACGGGTTAACAGTGTCATATAAACAGCATAACATCAGCATACCTTGTGCTTGCCTGACTGGTCAAGAATAGAAGCAAGCCACAAGTGAACTGTCTTCGAGTCATTTGCTCGAGCGGCGTCTTTGAAGACCTTCTCCAAAGTTTCGTCTGTCCTGTATGCGTTCTCTAGGTTGAGAAGCACAGTCCAAACATTAAGCTTTTCCGCCTCTTCTCTGAAGCTGATTCTCCAGTGCACGGCGCCCGATTTCTCGAGCCTTCTCAATCTCAGAAAGCTGCAACTGGAACGACATGTATTGAATCCAAAGCTGTGATGAGTTGGGAGACCCAAGGAGCAACCGCTCAAAATCTGCATTGGACTCTGGAGCTTTGGTATGCATTTGGGCCGGCAAATCCTGTTCGATCTCTTTGCGCTGCTTCTTCCTTTTCTTCTTTGATGGGGCTTCATTATCGCTGTCTTCCGAATCGCTGGAGGACTCGGCATCGACGTTGACAGTATTCCCAAACCACTGGAAACCGGAAGAGAGCTTCAGCGGACCATTGGAGGTTTTTTTGGTTGAAGACGTCTGCTTGGGTTGGGGTCGAGGCTGAACGTCAACATCGACTTGCATTGCAACCTCCTCATTGTCGGATTCTTCGTCTGAAGCTTCACCATTCGATTCACTGTCTATGCCATCGAGTGCTTCCATGGGCTGGTCGCCGGCCTCGTGCTCGTCGCTGTCATTTTCTGGAGTAAAATCGTCTTCGGAAAAGTGGGAAGGTTTCAAACTGAGAGATGGTCATTTGTCCTTGATGCCAACGACGACAGCTTTCACTCGGTCATTTTCTCTGCTTCCTTGTTGTCGGAAAGCTGTCGATAGAGTATCAGAGAGTGAATGCAAGGATTATACTGATTTTTTGTTTCACCTCAGACTTGTGGCTAAGACCACTTAAATTCAAATTGTCAATCTGTATGAACAGACCGTACTCCTCTATCCTCTTCACGGATCCTTCCACATGTTGTCCAACAGAAAGGCTTGACAGAGTTGAAGCGACAAGCTTTGATAGATTGCCTGACTGGAGAATCATCTCCACTTTTTTAGCATTGGCATCTGCACTGGATACTACCATCATGAGAATTGGATTTATTCTGATAAACTAGTGGCTCACCTAAGGATACTATGGCCTTGCACAAGTTGATGGAGCTTGAAATTGGGTCTCCAATCTTTTATGAACTGCATTAATGTCAGTGCCGGTCATCGAAAGAAGTTTAACGTGCACTAACATCATCAAAAAGGTCCCAAATTTGGACTTGAGCGTCGATATTCTGTCCGACAGTAACAAAAAGCCCATGATCCGTAATGCTCTTGATGAAACCTCGCACTGTAGCCCCAACATGCAGATCCGAAATTTCACTAATCTCATCCACAACCGTACCAGCTTGATCAGGATACATCCTTGAGCGTCGAGTTGAAAGGGTCAGTTGTTTTCTGCCCTTGTCAACTGAAACAACTGCTGCTTTCAATATTGAACCCACAGCGGGAAAGGCCGACGCAGAGCTGAAATCGTCAGAGACATTAGAATGCCCCCAATATTGGAAGGAAGTTTGACAAGGGCGCCATGGGCTGTATGCCGGACTACCCTACCACCCACTGTCTGGCCTATCTTGACAGTGTCTATTGAGATGATGGTTTTGGTGAGTGTGGGCTTTGGTTTCAGCTTGTTAGCTACGGTAACAAAGTTGTCCTCCATATTTCGTGATACCACAACCAGATCCTCAAGTTTGTTGTCCACCTTGAAAACAACTTTAGTTGAGCTGGGGAGAGGCCACGATGATTTGCCAGATTGTTTATGGAGATGAGCGCGCGCACGTTACTAGGCTGCAGAGATAAAACGATGTTCTCTTCATGGATTTCGACAACCACTCCTTCTGGAATATTCCCAATATCGACTCCAGAGATATCTGTGTTGAACGTTTTGTAGACACCTCCAGATTTCTGGATACTGGCTATTATGGTGTTCTCCTCGGCTTTCAAGGTTACAATGCGGACTTTGACCACCTTTCCAGCAGAGCATAAGGAAGAGAGATTGTCTATCGACTGCTCGCTAAGTAAAGTGTAAGAAACTACACCAAAACTTATTGGATGTATCATACCTGACTTCCTTGATAGGAATAATTGCCTTCACATTGTTATAAAGCTCAATCATCAATGCCTTGGGGAGCACTTTGAAGACCACTCCATGAGTCACTAAACCGACTTTCGCCACCTCAAAGCTGGTAATACGAGGCAGATCCGAGTCGATAAGTGATTTTTTCGCCGTCAAGAAGACACGGTTTTTTTCGGGATCTACAACGAGGACCTGTCGACAAAGCTTGGTCAAAATTGGAAGAGAGATAAGAATTACATACATACGCGACACTTATGGTAGCCCCCACTTTGAACCTTTTAGACGGGTTCTTCAACGCGATATCTGCGTAATGATTTGGCCAAACCAGTCCATCAACGTTTCCGGATAACAAGACAAATGATCCAGAGTCACCAAGCTTCTTGATAGTGCCTTTGATGATTTGACTGACTTGGACATCGGCGACTTGGAGGTATTTCTGTTCCAGGACAGATGGCTTCAGCGAGAGTTGGAGGAGGCCGTTGAATGGATAGTAACCCAGAACCCTTGCTCGGTGCAGAGACCCAAGTTTCCACAGACCTGAATTCGACAAGGATGGCGTGTGGTCGTCCGAGATATGAGAGATCTACAATGGTACTAAGGAAGGGTAAAGCAATAGAGTAAGAATGAACATACGTGTACAAACCCATCAATCTCTGAATCCAGGCGTACCCTCAATCCATGCTCTGCTTCAACCCTCAAGACCTTTACGTTGTTGACCAACGTTCCTATAGGATAAACCTCTTGCAATGGAAGAGGCTCGTCTGAGGTCTTCGGCTGGACCCTGCAGTTTGTAAACCCAATAACATGCTCATTCAAGCTCAAAGCAAGTTTTGGCGGCGTAGATGGCAGATAATATAGTACTCTCGCTTTCACTTTTTTGCCCACTTTGTGACTTTTTTCAGTCATTTTACAAAGTAAATGAAACTCGTTGACGGTTCCATCAAAGAATCCAAGTACTTGAAGATTGAATCCTGTAGGATGTACAGCTGTGATCAACGTCTGCACCAGAGTACCCGGGAGAACTGAAGAAACGTTGCCAATTTCTGTGAGCTGGGTATAACTTTTAATCAGTTTCAAGCCGTTGTATGGTAATGACCAATTCCTCACCGTGGACAAGCTGAATGTTTTGGGGTCAAGAGTAACATTGCATGTCAGTCCATTCTTGGAAATAGAGGAAACAGTTGCCTCCAGGAGCTGGCCGACTCGTAGTTTGCCAGACTTGGCATCCTTGAAACTAAGGAATCCAGATACATCCAGTATACCAAGATCAAGAAGATAGCCGTGGTCTTCTACGCTTTTTACCGAGACTGATAGAGTCTATAAATCGCATCAAAACTCATTCTGTTTAGAAGATTGAAATGTAAACGCACATAACCAGCCTTGAGATTGGATTTTTGCATTTCAGCATTGACCCTCTCGGGATTCAAGCTCAATTTGATCCTCCGGCTAGCTTTAGCTGTCTCATCTCGAGATTTCCCGAGTCCAGTCACATCGGTAGTGCCAGGGACGTAAATAGTCGTCACTGTAGCGCGAACATATTGGAGTGGAACATGTCAGAGAGCTCAGGGACTTTGGAGCGCGACTCAGCTCGCTCATCCTCTGAATTTTCTTTGTCCTCATTGTCCTCATCAACGTCCATACTCTCCAGTAAAGAGGTAAATTGAGAAGAGATCTTGGTGATTGGAACGTGGCCGAATAACTGATTCGGTAGGGACACAACAAGTGCAAGAGGTTGTATAGATACGATTTGACCGAATATCTTCATTCCAACGCTCATTTGCTACAATGGGAATTTGAGTATAGAATGACATGCTCTTAAAGTATGTTACGCACCTTGTAATTGAGATGCTCAATTCGTGCAACACGGTCGCTCTTTTCAGTAGAACTTTTAGATGTACCAGCTTCAGATTTTTGTTTGGACTTTCTGGCTTTTTTTGCAGCTGGCTCGGATTCCTGGGAGGAATCAGATTCAGAATAGACACTGGAGTGAGGTTGATGATTGTCAATGCATGAGCGATCGAAGAAATTCTCTTCACGGTGTTGGATACTGTATTTGATATGGTACTTGTCATGGTGTCTGTATGCAACAGACCTGGACAAATACCTTCGCTTCGAATGGAGCCCCTGCCAGGTGAAAGAGGTGCTACCGTTGGATATGCCGGGACTCCATTCAGTGATGGAGATGCTGTTAGCGAACCAGAGCTCATATGAGACCATACATCATGTCGGACTTCATGATGTTGGCTATGACCAGTGTTATAGTTGCTAGGAGCCATCAGCGGACTCCCCAGACTCGTATCATCAAGTCTAGTAAACAGCGAATCCAACAACAACAACGCCATGATATAATCCACTACAGTCTGCGCATGCGTCACGACCTCGTTGTAAGGATCTACCGAAAGATCCAGCAAAACCACGAAAATTGTGTAAAAAGACAAAAGCAGGACTCGAGATTCTTCTCTTAAACCTGGATCTTTGATTCTATACAGCTACTCTCTGACAGCCTGTTCAGATATCTCGTCTTCATTGTTTGAGACATAAGGATAAACCGTAGCGCATCAATGCTTCCGTTCTTCTTCCCAATAGATCCAAGCACACACAACAAAGTATCCCCGCCACTCCTTGACAAGACAGCTCACTAGAACCACCAACTCTTTCTGACACATGGGACTCACATCTTCCCTCACAACAAGGCGAGCACCTGTGACAGCAGCAACTTCCATCTGGAAATGCGTTCTTCCGTCTCGGTTGAACATACCACCTGACCCTCCACCTCCTTTGATCCCCTCGGTTTCTAGCTTTGACCCACTAGCACCCATGCATGTCCCCAGAGCATATAACGCAGCGCATCTCACTTCCGCGGAATCATCCGAGATCAAGTTGAGCAGCTTGTCCTGTGTCCCTTGAGATACACCAAGCGTCTTGATTGAACCCAAACCACATCTGTGCTATACACAAGCAGCTCCACTGCCTCAACAGAAAGTCCGCTTCATCCAAAAGATTAAAATACGCATTGAAAACATGCTCCTCCCAACATGCTTGCTGCCCTTTTGCAAAGTCCCTTGCAAGTGATGCAAGGATAAATCTACACATTGCCAGATGCTCGGAGGTATTTGGTAAGGCGTGTTGAGCAGAGGTAGTAGAGGGATTCGTGGTGAGGATTTTGGAAAAGTATCGATAGCCTTGTTGGTTATTGAATAGGTCAACTTGGACCGTTGGATCGACGGCGAAAATTTGCGCCATATGAATATAAGTACGGTCGTAAATCAGGGCTGGAGCTTGCAAAAGTTTGGAAATGTAGGGAAAAATCCTATCATGAGGACAAGATGGATGGCCATGAACCTAGATCCACAAACTGCGAGAGTAGGATGAGGGCTCTCAAGTGGTGTGGCTGAGAAAGAAGGACCTGAAGGACAATCGCAAGCTGGGTGGGAGGTTTCCGAGGAACAAGATGGGGAGTAGAAGACCATGATGCGGCAAGATTAGGGGATGTAGTGCTTATAGTAAGTTTCATATGCAGTACCAGAGGGAAGAGACAGCGGTCCTCAACGAGTGAGCGCAGAGCCTCCTCTAGAGATCCAAACTTTGAATGCAGTCAACTGGTCCGCAAAAAAGCGGCTCGGAACATACTGGTATGGAGGAACCTTTGGAATATCAAAGTTCTGCTGCTGTTGCTGGATTTTGTTTGAAGCCAGCATCTCGGGAAGCTGCTTGATGCAAGCATCCAGAGCAAGATCCCAAGTAGCCCATAACAGATAGGTGTTCGTGGTGGGTAAAGGAGGAGCTGTATGTGGAGTACAGTTATAGCCTTTCATGAGGTGTTCAGCGAGGAGGAAGTTTTGGAATAGTGACACAATGAGCAAGTCGCTACAATATAACCGTGCAAACATCTCAGGAGTAAACGTAGTCCATGCGATGGTATCTGTGATAGCAGTGAAGATCCAGTTGAGCTCTCCAAGAGGTGTGCGTCAATAGACTGCGTGGCCTCTGCCATAGTATCTGTAGGCTCTCTTGAGCATCTTGGCTGCACAAAGAAAGTGATTGTCACTCACTTGATACCGCTGAGATTGACCAAGGCCCCTGCGAGGAAGGTGATGAGCGATTAGGTGTAGCAAAGGATAAGGAGTGGGGACATACTCTCGCCCTTGAAATAGCAATCTTTAAATCTCTCAAAGACCGCTTTGACGAGATGATCCAGACAATCAATGAACTCTACGCGCAAGAGTCAACACTAAACTAGGATGACAGGATGCACAATGTACAAAACTGAACAGCCTTGAGAATGGCAGGATTGAGAGGCTCCGAGAAACGCGAATGCAACATCTGGGCCTCTGAATGTTTGCTCTCTATCGCTTGAAAGTAATCAAGGCCACTTTTTTTGCCGGTAACTTCACATTGGAATTTTTTTAGATGATAAAAGGATATTCGCGTAGCGTAAGCCCTGAAAGAATGGCTAAAAACATAGGGGAATAGCAACATACTCATATGTCTCAAAGATTTTGCCAGTTTTCTCAAGACAAAAGACATCTTTATTAGGATTCATCTTGAGAGCTGTGAGGAGAGACTCTGAGGGCTGGGATGCTTCAAGCGATCCATGCCAATGTAAGAGGATTAATTGAAACCTTGCTAGTGTTGAACATGAGCGAGAGAAAGATAGAGCACGGATCACTCCAGTCAGATTCCAGTAGCCTTTTGATTTGAAGGAGTCTTGAGCTGAGAAGAAGAACCTTTTTGTTCAAAAAGATAATAAAGGTGACACCGGGGACACCGGAAGAGTGTTGAATTGAAAGACAATTGACGAGCGCTTATGATGCAGACTACAAGACCAGAGTTGTGAAAGCACATGCCCATAAGTATTGTGCAGTGCAAAGAGTTGAGATTCAATGTGATATGAGATGTTGAGGGTGTGATTTTGCTATGGATGGTGAGTACCATTGGAATCGCATTTCTTCATCATGATATGCTCACATCGCACGTATAGGCAGTACTATGGATGGTGAGTACCATTGGAATCGCATTTCTTCATCATGATATGCTCACATCGCACGTATAGGCAGTAATGACCGAGTACATTGTGAATATTTTTTTGCATTTCTTCGAGTTTGGCAAGCCCAATCTTCCTGCTCGTTACAAGCAAGATCTTCCTCTCAAAAAATATGATCATCCATTCTATACTGAGAAGTTGTTGTTTGAGCTGCAAATCTATGTCTACTCATGATAGTGTTGTACCTGCTATCTCATTAGGTATATTTATGCACTTGTGCCAACTTTTCAGCACGACCTTCAACAGATTGTTGGAATAAGAATCTTTAGATAGTACACATCTTTCTTGTACATGATCTTCAACAGCTTTCCAATGGACATCTGAACTTCACAATTGCTTCCATAAGGTGAATCAAGCCCTGAAAGCTGAGATGCATTTGGCATTGCCTAGTGTCAACATCTAGTCAACATCTTGAACAAAATCCATGTCCAGCACTCTGAGAAACTTATTTTCAAAAGGCGGAAGACACCGTAGGCTTCAGAGCATCATCATCCTTTAGCACATCTACTTTTGCTAGACGAACATCACCAAGCATAAGCTCTACAATAGACAGCATGCTTCGAAGAACTGTAACCAGTTTTTGATGAGGGATGGAGAGATCTCTGAGCGACAAGGTTTTGAGACTACTTCCAGACTTTTCAGGAAAGCCCATAAACGCATCCATGGCACCCTTTGGCCAGTTAATGAAAGGATAATCAAACTTCATCGACCCGGCCATGAACTCGAATGATGTGAGATTCGGGAACGCGAGCTGGTTCAAAACCTTTGCAAGGTCATCTCTGCTTGGAGCGAGATTCTGATCTCCTGCATAAATAGCAGGATCTTCTTGTGAAAAAGACATGCGAAAAAGACATGCTTAAAATACGGACTCCTTCGTGGATTGTACATTTTGGAGAATTCTCCGGCTCTGGATACGGTGAAGCGAACTCAAGGTAATGATGTAGCGTTGAGACAACTTCCAAAAACTGTGGAATACTTGTGAGTCAGTGAATCGATTTGAATAAACACCATTGTTTGAAGACTCGGACTCGAAGTGATGATCAAAGTAACAGCTGGTCCAGGATACATGCGCGGTCATGGTTGCATCGATGGTAGTGTTTCTGGGTCGAGCCATGGGAGGTAATACTTCTTGCCATTGGTATCATAGTTGGGTGGGAGGGAGTAGTCAAAGGCAGTCTATATGAAGTGAATGAGAAAGAGGTCAAGACCAAAAAAGAACCAGGGATGTACCGTAAAACACTACATCTTTCATGTATTCCTCAAGGAGAACCCCGTCCGCGTTAGGTCCGACGAATGCGAGATTCCCTGCAAACAACAACAAAAGAGTCTGTGCGCCCAAACTCCATCCAACCAATACCAATCCTCCTTCAAGTTTGGCATCGCCCTTTCTCATCGAGTAGAAGCTTCTTTTTGGGTATCTTTGTGGAAAATTATATGAGCGTTAATCGTAACAGAGAAAGGGTACTCACCAAATGCTGATTGTCCCCATCAAAAGACAACACAGTAATATCGGAACCAACTGCAGCAGAGGACTCTGAAGACCAACACAGTATCTTGCATTGGGTGAAAGAGTGCTAAACTCGTTTTTGGAGCAGAGATTTTGGAGGTAAATACGTGCAAGCTCGTCCGAAATGTATAGCACAGGGATATCACATGTCGGCTCGTTGAAAGAAGGGTTTGTATCAAGTGGTGAATGACTGGAAACAATCTCCTTGACACGTTGTGATAACTTAGTAGTAGCCATTGTGAATCCTTCGAGGATAACGTCCGGCTTCCTTCTGATGATGATATCGATGAAGTCGTCTCAGGTTTTGGTATTGGCAAGATTGTCAACAAGATTGTCAACATAGTATTTGGGGATGGTACTGCCAGCGTCGATGCGGTTTGAGCGTTATCGCCGCTGCATTCTGGTTGGACAAGATACCTGAACATTCGTGTTTGCAGTAATGCAATGCACAAATTCTTGGCGAGGCAGATATTGATATTAGAGATCTAAATTACCAAGGAAAGGGGACGAGTGATATAAGCCTTTATGAACCTCAAAAATGATTCAAGTAACTCACCATTCCTCCTCTTCTAATCAACCAACTACGCACCAATCTCTATCCACATACAGAGGAGCTTGGCACGAGACGTGCCTGCAGCAAGATAAAGGTGGGATGTGTGTATGTGAGACTAAGTGGGACATATTATGACAAGGAAAAATTGGACGCAGCGGAAGCATGAAATGGGATTGGATACTGTAGACTGTGTTTAAAATTTAGGCCCCAAATTCGGACTCTGTGGGAGATTCATAGCCAACGGCGTAATACGTGGTTGTACTGGGATCCCAAGGACCATGGCAATGGAGAAGAGACAATTGATGAGCGCTTATGATCGAGCAGCGCTAGTACCTACTTCACCAGCATCAATAACCCAACTCTTGCCGCTAGATTTAATTGTTTGACATTATCCTGAAACTCTCGCTTCTATTCCAGCTCGTCGCGTAAAACCTCGACAAAGGTTTGGAATAGGAATTTTAGAATTTCATTGTGACGCGGGGCAGAGGAATGGATCTGGCGACTAGGTCACCGTTAGATGTTGTAAGAACATCCTTAGGGGCTTTCTATGAACATGTATTGAGGTGCAAAATGGGTAATATTGTTTTCCATTATACAAATTTCTGAGTGTTCCGTTGTTATAACATTACTATGTACAAGAGTTCTTGTGAAATAACATAAGGAAATGTGTTGAATGAAATAACAATAAGCCTCAGAACGACACAAGTATAACGGTGTTGAAAGACTCGTATATTAATAAAGAGTAACTACCTGTTGAACGAAATAACAATAAGCTAATAAAGTAATTAGTTTCGTGAATGAACAGGAAATACTCGAATAAGCTTACCCTCAGAATGACACAAGTATAACAGTGTCGAAAGACTGAGGGCAGCGAATAGCTAACGTCTGTATATATAGAAAAGTCCATAACTACCGATCTTGCGCAGCAAGTCGGTCGTCGTAATATGTAACAAAATGGAATTTAGAATGAGGAGCGTAGAGAAGTTTGAGTATGCAAAACGTGTATGTAGAATCGAAACTAGGAAACGAGTGTCAATGAGATCAAATAAAAGGAAAAACTGAACTGGATATATGGAAACCGGAAGTTGGGATTTCCGGTGGGACTCAATCAATAACATACGCTTTGACCGACTCGTCAAGTATCTTCAACACTCCCCTAGTCCCGGCAGAAGATCCACTAGATGTTGCCAGGCTTTTGCAAAAGATTGTGATAATTGTCGTAGCCCGTTTTGCAAAAGATCCCGATAACTTATAAGACTTATTGGGAATGGCCTCGGGGTGCTGCTGCCGGATTTTCGGCATTGCGGCAGTGTAGTTCTTTTGCCAAATATTTGTTAAATGCTTTTCGCACCAATGAAATCAGTGATATTGATTCACAAAATATTTCTTGAATATGTTTGCTTTATAATATTGCAATAAATGCCATTATTGTTTTGCCAAATATTTGTTAAATCCATTTTGTACTCAAATATTAAAATTAAATTGATTACTTAGGCGCCTATGGTCCTTCCGAGGTTCATTTACCAAATATTTGGTAATAGCCAAATGAAATCAATTGTCTGGGCGCCTACAATCCTTTGTAGATTGATTTGGCAAAGATTTGGTATTAAATCAATGTGAAAAAAAACAGCAGTTAGGTGCTTGTGGGTGCTTGTGGACGCTTATTTTGTGGAAAAAACAGGGTTGATTGTGGGGACCCATAAATCTCCATAAAATGCTCAAAATAATCAAAATATATTAATCATGGGTCTCATAAATGCCAAAAAAAAACTGAAAAATAATAAAAATATTCAGGAGGCAGGGTTAGGTGCACTGGCACATGATTCATACTATTGGGCGCTTATGGGCGCTTATTTTACAAAAAAAAAAAAAAAGTTGATCATGAGGACCCATAAATCCCCAAAAAATACTCAAAATAATGAAAATATGTTGATCATGGGGTCCCATAAATGCCAAAAAAATACTGAAAAATAACAAAAAATATTCAGGGGGCAGGGTAAGGTGCACTGGCACATGATTCATATTGTTGGGTGCTTATGGGTGCTTATTCTACAAAAAAAAAAAGGTTGATCATGGGGTCCCATAAATCCCCAAAAAAACACTCAAAAATAATCAAAATATGTTGATCATGGAGTCCCATAAATGCCGAAAAAATACTGCAAAATAATAAAAATACTCAGGGGGCATGGTTAGGTGCACTGGCACATGATCCATATTGTTGGGCACTTATGGGTGCTTATTTTCCATTAAAAAATGATCATTGGGTCCCATAAATCACAAAAAAATGCTGAAAATATTCAGGGGTGGGGCTAGGTACACTAGCACATGATTCATATTGTTGGGCACTTATAGGCATTTATTTTCTGAAAAACAGTCAATCATTACATTCCATAAATCCATAAAAATTCATGAAGAATTCATGCAAAATCCTAAAAATATTCAAGGTGGGGTTACATGAATTAGTAATTGATTTATACATAGTGCAGACAACAAAATTGATGTCACCCCCTAATTCAGTGGGCTATTCAGTAGCCCATTCAGTAGGT